>JBBDGP010002514.1:435000-453718 GCA_037952835.1 Lithobates septentrionalis | reverse complement strand
TCCTCCCTCCCTCCCCCCACCCCCACCCTCTCCAGCCCCTCCCTTCCTTTCCTCCCTCCCTCCCTCCCTCCCTTCCTCCCTCCCTCCCTCTCCTTCCCTTCCTTCCTTCCTCCCTCCCTCCCTCTCCTTCCCTTCCTTCCTCCTCCCCTCCCTCCCTCCCTCCCTCCCTCCCCTCCTTCCCTTCCCTCTCCTTCCCTTCCTTCCTTCCTCCCTCCTCTCCTTCCCTTCCTCCCACTCCTTCCCTTCCTCCCTCTCCTTCCCTTCCTCCCTCTCCTTCCCTCCCTTCCTCCCTCTCCTTCCCTTCCTCCCTCCCTCCCTCTCCTTCCCTTCCTCCTTCCCTTCCTTCCTTCCTCCCTCCCTCCCTCTCCTTCCCTTCCTTCCTCCCTCCCTCCCTCCCTCCCTCTCCTTCCCTTCCTTCCTTCCTCCCTCCCTCTCCTTCCCTTCCTCCCTCTCCTTCCCTTCCTCCCTCTCCTTCCCTTCCTTCCTCCCTCCCTCCCTCCCTCCCTCTCTCTCCTTTCCTTCCTTCCTCCCTCCCTCCCTCTCCTTCCCTTCCTCCTCCCTCCCTCCCTCTCCTTCCCTTCCTTCCTCCCTCCCTCCCTCTCCTTCCCTTCCTCCCTCCCTCCCTCTCCTTCCCTTCCTTCCTCCCTCCCTCCCTCTCCTTCCCTTCCTTCCTCCCTCCCTCCCTCTCCTTCCCTTCCTCCCTCCCTCCCTCCCTCTCCTTTCCTTCCTCCCTCCCTCCCTCTCCTTCCCTTCCTTCCTCCCTCCCTCCCTCTCCTTCCCTTCCTTCCTCCCTCCCTCCCTCTCCTTCCCTTCCCTCCCTCTCCTTCCCTTCCTTCCCTTCCTTCCTTCCTCCCCTCCCTCCCTCTCCTTCCCTTCCTTCCTCCCTCCCTCCCTCCCTCTCCTTCCCTTCCTTCCTCCCTCCCTCTCCTTCCCTTCCGTCCTGTGTCTCGCGCTCTCTCTCTTCCCCTTATGCCTTTCCTTTTGAACCACTTTTCTTACCTGTACTTTTGTCTTTCTTTTAATCTCATTATTTTTTTTCACGTTTTTGTCTTGTCCCCCCCCCCCCCCGCAGACTTAAAAGATATTTCCTCTCCTCCTTGTGTGCTTTTATTTTTTTTTATTTGCAGCGTTTACTTTGCCGCCCTCTATATTTAGCGAGCACCCTGTGTGTGCCAGCCTCTGCCATTGTGCGCTCATCATGATCAGACATGACCTATTTTGCCTTTTGCATTCCTTACAAAGCAGATAACATGTTTGTCCCCCTCTGTTGGGGAAGAGATTGGCGCACTGGGGCGGATTACAACTGGGAAGGACCGCCGAGCCGCTGGGGTTTATGTCCTTTTCAGAATACAGAATGTTAATCTCTATTTTAATGTCTTTTAATCTGAATTGTGTGTGTTTTGCAATGGTTTTCCTGAGAGGAGGGAGCGTCTCTCCCCAACGACTTGGTGTGTGTGTGTGGGGGGGGGGCTGGATTAAATCAAGTGCCAGTTTATTATGGCACAAAAGACTACACACAATGTGATGCTAACATTTTTTTGGGCGAAATATAAAATCAAGGGGTCGCTACTTTAAAATTTTGGCCAGAGATATGTGTTTTACCATCGGCACCTCTTTTTCCACTTTTTATTCATTAATGCACCGCAATACCATGACTGTGAAGGTAATGGGAAGGCTGCAGGAGTCATTGCAGTCTATGGGGAGAAGTGGGTCAGCAGTAAACTGGATAAGGATCAGAAAACATGCAGCCTGTTCATTTTTAGCTTCTTCTCAGAAACTGTGCAGCCTGTTCATTTTGAGCTTCTCAGAAATTGTGCAGCCTGTTCATTTTGAGCTTCATTTCAGAAATCATGCAGCCTGTTCACTTTGAGCTTCTTCTGAGAAATGCAGCCTGTTCATTCTAAGCTTCTCAGAAACCTGTTTATTGTGAGCTTAGGAGAAATCATGCAGCCTGTTCATTTTGAGCTTAGAAGAAATCTCGCAGCCTGTTAATTTTTAGCTTTCTTCTCAGAAATCATGCAGCCTGTTCATTTTGAGCATAGCTGAAATCCTGCAGCCTGTTCATTTTGAGCTTGTCTCTCAATTAGAGCATGTCTGGAAGGTATACATGGCAGCAGAATGACAATCCCAGGTAGTAAGTAAGCAGGGACACGACTCCAACAATCGGACACAATCTCTTCACACATAGAAGATGCACAGATCCAAACCATCTCAGCAGCAGACTAACCAGAGAAGTTCATGTCTTAGGAAGATTGCCTTTGTGGTAGTGACAGGTTCTCTTGGCTCTCCCAGGCTTCTAGAAGCAGAGAGTTGCTTGTAAGTTTTGTACAGCGATGCGATCTCCTGGACTCGCCATGGTGCGCCGTCTCTAAACGGCGAGATCTCATCACAGCTGTATAGAGTAATCTGTTCTGCTTCACTGGCCGGGAATGAAAAATGGGACAATGGAGCTGGGTGCTCCAAGTGAAGCCGGCATTTGTATTTAAGGGGAAAGCAGCTTGCCTTTTTAGTAAGGATTGTACTTCGGGCCATTGTCACATGGAGCCGATTTTGATAGGGATTCCTAATTCCTAATGCTGATTTGCATATCAGAGGATAGGGATAGCATCCCTGCTGTATGACTGCCAAGATAAAGCTTGGTAATCCCTATTACGGAGTCTGCTGCTTCCAATTACAACTGTAAAGCCTCCATACACTTGTATCCTTACAATCTATAGGTAGAGATAATGTATTCTTAAAGTGGTTGTAAATCTCCGACGTGAAATAAGAACAAAGCATATCCCTCTATAGTGTGTACTTATCTCAATCCAGAGCACTAAGTGTCATTTCTGTCTGCTGCTTCATTCCTCTGCTATCAGCATGAATCACTTCTGACAAGTTTTAATGAAGCCAAGAGAAAAAAGGTGACGGGAGGGAGCTCCAGCACACAGCCTGTGATTGACAGCTTCAGCGCTGTTCTTGTGTGCTGTGTGGAGGGAAGTGTTAATTTAGTCGACTAAAATGACTAAAACATTTGAGTCGACTAAATGAATACTATTTTATATTTATATATATATATATATATAATTTTACTAAAATATGACTAAGGCTATGTTTCCACTATTGCGTCCCCAAAGTCGCGCAATTTTGCACCGCGATTTTACCGCGACTTTTTACCGCGATTTGAAGCAATGCCTGTGTCTATGGACCTCAAGTCGCATCAAAGTGGGACCAAAGTAGTGCAGAGAATACTTTGAAGTTGCACAGATATGAACGGTACTCATTGGAAATCATGGGGTACTATTTGTCATGCGACTTTTCAGTCCCAAGTCGCATGAAAAGTCGCACTAGTGGAAACAAAGCCTTAAAGCCATTTTAGTCAAAAGACTATGACTAAAACTAAATTGCAATTACTGAAATGTACTAATGTGTAATGGAGATTTTGGTCGACTAAAATGTACTGGAGATTTAGTCGACTAAATACGACTAAAACAATTGCAGAAGACTAAAATGGGACTAAAACTAAAATGCCATTCTAGTCCTAAGACTAAAATTAACACTGGTGGAAGGGGGTGTCTCTTCCCTCCAATCAGCTCTCACTGATCACTGCAGAGTGTAACTTCAAGTCTCCGACCCTTTTTTTCGGAACTCTCGCCTAAGTTTAAAAAAAAAAAAAAAAAACTGGACTTTGAACGGACGTAGAGAAGAGAAGGCTGCAGATAACCAAGTACAACTTATGTAGGAGGATTTGTTTCATATCCTGTGTATCACCTGAGGATAGTCACTTCACTGGGTATATGTGATGGGGTTTACATTGACTTAAAGTGGTTGTAAACCTTCACATGTACCCAATGAAGGGACTGTCCTCGGGTGATACACAGACATGAAACCAATCCTCCTATGTAAGTTGTACCTGTTTATCTGCAGTCTTTTCTCTACAATCGTTCAAAGTCCAGTTTTTTTTATTTATTTTTTTTAAAGCTTGGGGTGAGAATTGAGAAAAAAGGGGGCAGAGAGTGGCACTCTGCAGAGATCAGTGAGGAGAGCAGATTGGAGGGAGGGGACACACCCTCCTTCACACAGGAACAGAGCTGCGGTTGTCAGTCAGAGGCTGTGTGCTGGAGCTCCCTCCCTTGTCACCTTTTTCTGTGTCATTTTCAGTATTTTGAATAGCAGATTTTTTTTTTGTTTTTAAATAATCCTTGATCAGCCTGCCATGAAGGTCTTCATTCAGGTGCTTCCTGTCATGCGTGACAACGCTCTGTCTCTGACTTTCAGTTGTGTTCCTGCGTTGTCACTCTGTGACGGGGGCTTCCAATGGAGGCTACAAGTGGCTTTTTCAACACACATTATACAGATATGGTCCACTTTTGTCACCATCAGGTCACCCGCCCTGAGAAATGTATTTATTTTTATTAATTTCAGGTACTTGTAAAGCGCTGCGTAAATTGACGGTGCTATATACATATATATATGTGTATATGTGTGTGTGTGTGTGTGTGTGTGTGTGTGTGTATGTATGTATATGTATGTATGTATATGTATATATATATATATATATATATATATATATATATATATATATATATATATATATATATATATATATATATATATGTGTATGTATGTGTATTTTCTATATATATGTATGTGTGTGTATATATATATATTATATGTGTGTGTGTATTTTGTATATATATATATATGTATGTGTGTGTGTGTATGTATATGTGTGTATATATATATATATATATATATATATATATATATATATATATATATATATATATATATATATATATATATATATATATATATATATATATATATATTGTAGATTCACATCAGTCCCTACCCTCAAGGAGCTTATAATCTAAGGTCCCTAACACACATACTAGGGCCAATTTAGACAGGATCCAATTAACCTACCAGCATGTCTTTGGAGTGTGGGAGGAAACCGGAGAACCCGGAGGAAACCCACGCAGGCACAGGGAGAACATGCAAACGCCGTCCAGCCATCACTGTAGGTCCATGTTTCTGCACTTCCTGTTATGTGGTGACAACGCTCTGCCCATGCCTTCCAATTCTGCTCTTGCGTTGTCACCCTGTCACATGGGCTTCCAATCGAGAATACAGGTGACTGTGCCCGTACACGTTACCCAGACACAGTCCACTGTTGTCACTATTAGAAAACCCATTTTGAAAAATACCCTGCAGCCATCTCTGGACAGGAAGCAGCTGCAAATAGATGGCAGGAGATCAGCAGCATTGAGATGGAGGGAAAAAAAAAAGGTGAAAACAAGAGTTTATTAAAACAAAAGCAAGACTAAATGTTGAGTTGCATCTCTGTGTGTGTATTTCACCGGGTCATCTGCGTCCATTCACCTAGCAGCGAACGATGATGTTTGGGTGGAGCTGACATTTGGAGAGACGGTGGCTTTTTATTTTTTTTTTTTCCCTGTAATCTCTTCAGCCAAGAATTGCCTCTTCTACTGTCTCATTTGTCATGCTGATTATCATCCTAATCTTCCCATCATAGGGCCTCCTCGCCCGTCCTCGCCCGTCCTGGCTCCATGTCAGGTGACTCATCCTTCCCATGTTACATTGTTTGCTGCGGCCAGAACATGGAACAAAGCTGGACAGTTACATTGTAGCATTCGTGACAAAGAAGAAGCCGGGATTATTGTAATCATCAGAGATTGTGCAGAGAGCTGTGTGTGTGCGCCACCAGAGATTTTGGAAAGTGTTTTTCGAATTGTAGACGTCGTGTTTTCTGAGCCATCTTCTATCCCAGTCCCTTGTGTGCTCCGCACTGACCGAGTCTGATGTAAAAGTCACGGCGAGTTATTGGCGACACCGCCGGAGGCTAGAGTCATTGTGCAAAATTGTGCGCTTTCCTGGAAACATGCGGCCCTTTTTGCAGACGCTCGGCAGAGCCATTCATTCTCAGTGGCACCCACATGTACACTATATTACCAAAAGTATTGGGACGCCTACCTTTACACGCAATTGAACAATAATAGCGTCTTAATCCGTAGGGTTCAATATTGATGGAAAAGTTATAGCGTTACAAATTAGGGGATAGTTTTATGGCATTTTTATTAATAATTTTTTTTTTTTTTTTTTACTATTAGCAATGGCGGCGATCAGTGATTTTTATCGTGACTGCTTATGGCGGACAGATTGGACACTTTTGGCGTGGTTTTCGGACCATTCACGTTTTATACAGCGATCAGTGCAATTTAAAAATGCATGGATTACTGTGTAAATGTGACTGGCAGTGAAGGGGTTAACCAGGAGGGGGCGCTGTAGGGGTTAAAGCGGGGGTCCACCTAAACCGCCAAAAGAAATTTTTTTTTTAAAAGCCAGCAGCTACAAATACTGCAGCTGCTGACTTTTAATACATGGCCACTTACCTGTCCCAGGGTCCAGCGATGTCAGCAGGCGACGCAGAGAACCCGCTCGGTTCTCGGCAGCTGCCGCCGCCATCCTAGGTGAGGGAATCAGGAAGTGAAGCGTTGCGGCTTCACTTCCCGGTTCCCTACTGCGCATGCGCGTGTCGCGCTGCGCGTCCCAAGTGGTCCCCGCTCTCTCCTGGGAGCTGTGTGTTCCCAGCAGACAGCGCGGTGGGGACGGGAAGAGGCGTAGACTCCCATGGAAGTCTATGCCGGAAGTGGGTGCAAATACCTGTCTTAGACAGGTATCTGCACCCCCCTCCCCCCTGAAAGGTGCCAAATGTGACACCGGAGGGGGGGAGGGTTCCGAAAAGCGGAAGTTCCTTTTTTGTGTGGAACTCCGCTTTTAAGTGTGTCCTAGGGAGTGATTCTAACTGTCGGGGGGAGGGGCTGTGTGTGACACGACACTGATCACCGCTCCCGATTACAGGGAGCGGTGATCAGTGACAATGTCACTAGGCAGAACGGGGAAATGCTTCTTTACATCAGCATTTCCCCCGTCCTTCCTCTCCGTGAGACGGTCGCAGGTGTTCCCGTGGACATCGCGTTCACTGTGCGTTTTATAGGCTCTGTGGCTTCACAGCTTGGAGGTGGGGGCGCCCCACAATATCACTATACATAGTTTAATGTAAACCAGAATTTCTGTGCAATATCTCCTTGTCTTATCAGTCTGCTTTGCACAGAATGCCTTAATAATTAGTATTCCATTGTTTAAAGCACGCACTTTTTTCTCTGCGCTGTGAAAGTGCGGTGTGGATTTTTTACGAGCTGCCTGGCTCGCCCCGTGCTGCTGATTGCGTTTAATGAAGGAGCCCCACAGGAAATCCAAAAAAGAAACCTAATTGTTTAACTAAGGAACATTGTAATTACAGAATATGTAATCTCCGGCATCGGGGCTGGAAGCTGCTGAACTGGAAAAACTGTGCGAGCCAGCAAAGAGCTTGGCGCCGGAGGAGACCTGTATGAGCTTTACCTAAGTGGAGGTCTTCCTGAAAAGACGCACACAGGGCGCAGAGGGCCACCTCGGTCAACTAGTGACTCTTCCTGTCTCCTGAGGGCCCCAACAGTGAGGCTCCCAGCCAGGTTCCTTTTGGTTCTGTAGGCCATGTGAGAGGATAGGAGGCGTGGGAGAAGCCTGGACACATTTTTACTCGCTGCTGCATGTTGTCCTCTTTTTAGGTTTTTTAATTATCTACATCATTGGTTGTAAACTTAAGAGGCATAGGAGGGCTTAATTATGGCCCTTGACATCCTCAAAGAGCAGCACATAATAATCAGTATGTTTATTGCTATGAACTGTCAGACCTCCCTACAGGAAATGATGGTCAGACTGGGGACATGCTGCATGAGGCGAACACCCTTTTATTACCCCTTTTATTACCCCTTTTATTACCCCTTTTATTACCCCTTTTATTACCCCTTTTACAAGTCAACATTTCCAATCATGCTACACGCAGGGGTCTTCAAACTGCGGCCCTCCAAGTGTTCAGGAACTACAATTCCCATCATGCCTAGTCATGTCTGTGAATGTCAGAGTTTTACAATGCCTTATGGGATGTGTAGTTCTGCAACAGCTGGAGGGCCGTAGTTTGAGGATACCTGTGCTACAGATTAGTGGGGTCCGAGGGCTGCACAGCAAGTATCAAATGGCCGTATGTGGCCCTTGGGTCACAAGTTTTGGCACCAGGGCCCTACATTGTTTATCTGGATCCTGAGACTCCTAAATCCAGCTTCAGGGCCATTCATTTGACCCTTTTTATAAGTCAACGTTCCCAATCATGCTACAGATTGGTGGGGTCATAGTGCTGCAGAACAAGTACCAAGGGGCCATAAGTGGCCATTGAGTCACAAGTAGGCCACCAGGGCCCTATTTTTATTTTTAATCCCCAAATCCTTGCTGCATGCGGCTAGAAGAGAACCCTACTATTATCCCTTTACAAGTTAACGTTCCAATTTGTGCTACAGATTGGTGGGGTCCAGGGGCTGCACAGCAAGTCTCAAAGAGCCACACTGGACCCTTGGGTCACAAGTTGGGCACCATGGCCTTACGTTGTTTATTTTGATTCCCAAATCCCTAAACCCAGCTCCTGTGGCACTCGCTTGACCCTTTACAAGTTATCGTTCCTAATCATGCTACAGATTGGTGGGATCCAAAGGCTGCACAACAAGTCCTAAAAGCCCGCACTTGGCCCACAAGTTGGGCACCAGCGCCCTACGTTGTTTTATCTGGATTTCATGATTCCTAAGCCCAGCTTCAGGGGCGCTCATTTGCAGCCTTTGGCACTTCTAGGAGTGTTGGTTACCTTCATCGCCCACCGCTGCCTATATACTGCTGATGAGAAAAGGTATTTAGCAGTTTATATTTCCGAAGATAATTGCAGTTCCATGTTCTGTGGGAGACCAGATATAGTGAATGCAGGGTCCGGGGTCTAGTAACACTTTAAAAAAGGTGAAGCTTTACTGAACAATGATACTGTTACTATACATTGGGACATGTCAGGGATTTATTGAGACTTACAGGTCCACTTTAAAATCATTTGGAAAATGGTGATCTGTAAAAAGGAAAGGGTTTTTGATTTTTTTTTTTTTTTTTTTTACCACCCAAAACTACTAATGAAGAATAAGATTCAGGTTGAAGTAGAGGCAATGTGATGCCCGAATGTTCTCGGTGCTCACCTCTACGGTCTATAGGCGGCCCTGTCGGAGTATGGGGTCTCTGGTACGCAGTCTGTCTCCATTGGAGGAATTAATGGACGGTATGTATTCAGCGCCAGCCTCTTATAAAGTCTCGGCAGCCTTGATTTGAATATATTTTTTTCCAGGGAGCGGATTAAACAGACAGATTTAGAATATCACCATTCGGGAAGGGAGCCGGCCTGTTAGGAAGAGCGCTGAGACGTTCTCCGGGGAGCTTCACTGACGTTCGAAAAACTTGTTTATTTTGCATTTCAATAATTCTTCCACATATGATGCCAGAGAAATCCCATCTACAGAACCTGAATGTGTCATGTGTCTGGGGTCTGTATCTGGTGTGAAAGCGCCGGCGTACATCCCTACGTCGGAAAATGCGACATCGACTTCTACTGCGCCGCATATATCGCCACTAATGCACAGGGGACAGCCTGCTTCATATCCGTGGCCACATAGATATAACCGCTGTCCAAAAATAGATTATATTGTACAGGAGTGACATCACTGCTCTCCAGATATACCGTATATACTCGAGTATAAGTCATTCCGAGTATAAGTCGAGGCCCTAATTTACCACAAAAAAATGGGAAAAACGTAGTGACCCGAGTATAAGACGAGGGTGAGAAATGCACAGCTACTGTAAGTGGAAAAGAGGGTCAACAATGCCCATTTGCATGCCTCACTGTGCCAATTTGCAGCCATAGGTCCCCTGAACTTCAAACTCGGTAGTTAAAGGTTCCTAGATGCCCCCTAGCTGCAGCAAAAATTTGGGGTCTCTGAACCCAAATGGTCCCGAAATGACATTGCTGCAGGTGGACACAGTTGACCAACTTTGGGGCCCGTATCTCGGGTCCACTTAGTGCTAGGAACCCCAAATTTTTTGTGCAAACTCAGTTGAACTAGCACCATAAAAATATCAAAATTTGGGGTTCCTAGCACCTAGTGGCCCTGAGATACGAGGCCCCAAAGTCGGTTCAGAAAATGTCAAGCACTTTTCTGCAGCAGAGAATGATATTTTCCGAACCAATTTTGGGGCCCCGTATCTCGGGGCCACTTAGTGCTAGGAACGCCAGCTTTGGATATGTTGTGGTACCAGTTCCACTGGGTTTGCACACCAAAGTTGGGGTTCCTAGCATGAAGTGGCCCTGGGATACGGGGTCCCAAATTCGGTTCGGAAAATGAAATTTTTTGCTGCAGAAAAGTGCTCGACTCTAGTATAAGTCGAGGGGGGCACTTTCAGCACAAAAAAATGTGCTGAAAAACTCGACTTATACTCGAGTATATACGGTAAGTTATATTATACAAGAATGACATCACCGCTCTCCTGATATGTTTATATTGTACTGGAGTGACATCACCACTCTCCAGATATGTTATTATACAAGAGTGACATCACCGCTCTCCAGATAATCTCATACAGGATTTACATAGTGCCAACAGTTTGCGCAGTGCTTTACAGCTAGAGGGTTGACAGTACAGTACAATAACAATTCAATACAGGAGGAATCAGAGGACCCTGCTCATTAGAGCTTACTATCTAAAACTGATATACGCTATATTATACAGGAGTGACATCACCTCTCTACAGATATGTTATACACCAATCGGCCATAACTTTATGACTACCCACCTAATATTAGGTAGGTCCCCCTTTTGCTGCCAAAACAGCCTTGACCCATCAAGGCTTGGACGCCACTAGACCTCTGAAGGTATGCTGCGGTATCTGGCACCAAACAGTCAGTAGCAGATCCTTTAAGTCCTGTAGGTTGTGAGGTGAGGCCTCCATGGATTGGACTTGTTTTTACAGCACATCCCACAGAATCTTGATTGGTTTGAGAGCTGGAGAATTTGGAGGCCAGTTCAACACATCAAACTCATTGTAGTGTTCCTCAAACCATTCTTGAACCATTTTTTGCAGTGTGGCATGGCACCATTATCCTGCTGTAAGTAGCCACTTCTGTCTGTGAAAAATGGTGGTACTTGGTCAGCTCAATATTTAGGTAGGTGGTACGTGTCAATTAACATCCACATGAATGGTAGGACCCGAGGTTTTCCAGCAGATCACTGCCTCCGCTGCCTTGTCTTCTTCTCATACTGCATCCTGGTGCCATCTCTTCCCATGGAAAGCCAAGACACCATATTATCTATCAGGTAAGCATGAAGGAAGGGGGTTTGGTGGGACTTTAAATGAGGCACATATTCCCATGTGCCTCCATCCCTAAATCAGTTGAAGAAGAAGTTTGTGACTTTGAGGCAATTGACAGACAGCTGAATTGAATTATAAAATACGACATATTTATTGTCTTGGAATTCATATAGCTTTTAACAGAAATTATAAAACCATTTCATACACATACATATATAGCAATAAAAGCCATTTTATAAATATACACATACATAATGGGATTAGATGTAGCCAATTCCCATATATACATAGAACTGATATAGCAACCCATTCCAGTTGCCAATTATATTTTATAATTCATAGCTGTCTGTCAATTGCCTCACTCAAAGTCCCAAACTTATTTTCACGCTAAAGTTCCTCCCCGCCAATCAGGAAGCAGGTCGTGAGACCTGTTTCCCGATTGGCCAAAGCGTCAGGCGATCCTATTGGATGTCTAGCGCTTAGGATGGAGGAACAGACAGGAGACACGCTGCGGAGAAAGCCGCAGGAGGAACGAACACTGGAGCCGCTGCCCGCACCCACGGAGAGGAGGAGAGGAGACCACAGCCTGCCAGCCCTAGTTTGGGTAGGTGCCTGACTGCTGGCTGCCCTGGGGAGGGTGGGGGGGAGGGGGGGGGTTGTTTGCCTCACAACCCCCCCCCCCCCCCCCCCAAAGAAAAACCCGCCAGCCGCCACTGCCCCCATACCAACAGTGAAGTTTTGGAGGTGGGAACATCATGGTGTGGGGCTGTTTTCCAGCATACGGTACTGGCAAACTTAGTTTAGTTGAAGGAAGGATGAATGGGAAAATGTACTTTCTTTAAGACTTTCTTGATAAAAATCTGCTGCCATCTATTTATTATGATGAAGATGAATTGAGGGCGGATATTTCAGCAAGACAATCGTCCCAAACACAACCGCTCTCCAGATATGTTATATTATACAGGAGTGACATCACCGCTCTCCGGATATGTTATATTATACAGGAGTGACATCACAGCTCTCCAGATATGTTATATTATACAGGAGTGACATCACCGCTCTCCGGATATGTTATATTATACAGGAGTGACATCACAGCTCTCCAGATATAAACGATATTACACAGGAGTGACATCATCGCTCTCCGGATATGTTATATTATACAGGAGTGACATCATCGCTCTCCGGATATGTTATATTATACAGGAGTGACATCACCGCTCTCCGGATATGTTATATTATACAGGAGTGACATCACAGCTCTCCAGATATGTTATATTATACAGGAGTGACATCACCGCTCTCCGGATATGTTATATTATACAGGAGTGACATCACAGCTCTCCAGATATAAACGATATTACACAGGAGTGACATCATCGCTCTCCGGATATGTTATATTATACAGGAGTGACATCATCGCTCTCCGGATATGTTATATTATACAGGAGTGACATCACCGCTCTCCGGATATGTTATATTATACAGGAGTGACATCACCGCTCTCCGGATATGTTATATTATACAGGAATGACATCACCGCTCTCCAGATAGTTATTCATTACAGGTACTTTATATAGCTCCGTCAATTTGCGCAGTGCTTCACGCATGTATTGCACATTCCCACACCCCATGGAGCTTACAATCTAAGGTCCCTGATTCACATTCATATACTGGTGACAGTTTAGACCGGAGCCAATTAACCTCTCATCTGAGGTATATTATACGGGAGTGACATCACCACTCTCCAGATGTCCAGTTTTATTATACAGGATTGTATATGATGGTGTCGGTATCACGTCTTTTCTGTTGTTAGCAGGCCGTGTTCTATGTCGGCACATCACTGTCTGTTATGATTCAGCACGCCGTTTGGCAGTTCGCAGCCCTCCTGCCGCTCCGTCTTATTTTGCTATCTTGTTACTTCCGGCCGGATCGGCGTTTACACACAATGAGTCATATTTCTGCCTTCCATCCTAACAGGCAGATGCTGGGAGAAGGCAGACGCTGCGATCGCTGATTAGAGGGCGGAGCTGTCTGCCATGCTGGGCACCAATCCCAACATTCACTGACTCTACAAACAGGATTCATCTACACCACTGCATAGGAAGATGATATATGCCGGGTGTCATTCTCAGTATCTGTTCTTATTCTGTATGTACGGACTCTGCACAGTACTACTTCTCTTGTCCTGTATGCCGGGTGTAATTCTCAGTATCTGTTCTTATTCTGTATGTATGGACTCTGCACAGTACTACTTCTCTTGTCCTGTATGCCGGGTGTAATTCTCAGTATGTGTTCTTATTCTGTATGTATGGACTCTGCACAGTACCACTTCTCTTGTCCTGTATGCCGGGTGTAATTCTCAGTATGTGTTCTTATTCTGTATGTATGGACTCTGCACAGTACCACTTCTCTTGTCCAGTATGCTGGGTGTAATTCTCAGTATCTGTTCTTATTCTGTATGTATGGACTCTGCACAGTACTACTTCTCTTGTCCTGTATGCTGGGTGTAATTCTCAGTATCTGTTCTTATTCTGTATGTATGGACTCTGCACAGTACTACTTCTCTTGTCCTGTATGCCGGGTGTAATTCTCAGTATCTGTTCTTATTCTGTATATATGGACTCTGCACAGTACCACTTGCTCATGATTTCATTATCTCCTCCGGAAGAAAATTCAGCAGATAGGACGTCCTGCAGTCTCGGTGGTGAATTGATGACATCGGCAGTAGAATTTTGCAGCGCTGGTGCTGCGATGACACTTTCCCAAACTCAATAATGCCTTTTATTGTCCCCCAGTGGGATGGCATATTGCGGACGGCGTCTCTCCTCTGTCGGCGTCTCCAGCCTTGTAAAGTGATTTTCTCAGAATTTGTTAGCTCCGTCCAAATAACTCAGAGCTAACACACTAAAGTACATGTTTGCGATTTTTTTTTTTTTTTTCTTTCTTCTTTTTTTTTTTTTTTTTGCGGCATGTGGATATATGTAAAACAATGGCAGTACAGGTACTCCTCACTTAATGACTAGGTTCTGTTCCAACGAATTGTTTGTTAAACGAGGAGTCCCAAGTACCGTATATACTCGAGTAGAAGTCGAATTTTTCAGCACATTTTTTTCGTGCTGAAAGTGCCCCCCTCGACTTATACTCAAGTCAAGCACTTTTCTGCAGCAAAAAATTTCATTTTCCGAACCGATTTTGGGGCTCCGTATCTCAAGGCCACTTGGTGCTAAAAACCCCAAATTTGGTATGCAAACCCAGTGGACCTGGTACCACAACATATCCAAAGCTGAAGTTCCTAGCACTAAGTGGCCCCGAGATACGGGGCCCCAAATTCGGTTCGGAAAATGTCATTCTCTGCTGCAGAAAAGTGCTTGACATTTTCTGAACCGACTTTGGGGCCCCATATCTCAGGGCCACTTGGTGCTAAGAACCCCACATTTGGTATGCAAACCCAGTGGACCTGGTACCACAACATATCCAAAGCTGGGGTTCCTAGCACCAAGTGGCCCTGAGATGCGGGGCCCCAAATCTGGTTTGGAAAATGTCATTCTCTGCTGCAGAAAAGTGCTTGACATTTTCTGAACTGATATTTGGGGCCCTATATCTCGGGGCCACTTAGTGCTAGAAACCCGAGCTTTGGATTTTATGGTGCTAGTTCCACTGGGTTTGCACACCAAATTTGGGGTTCTTAGCACTAAGTGGCCCTGAGATACGGGGCCCCAAATTCGGTCAACTGTGTCTATCTGCAGCAATGTCATTTCAGGACCCTTTGGGTTCAGAGACCCCAAATTTTGGCTGCAGCTAGGGGGCATCTAGGAACCCTTAACTACCAAGTGTGAAGTTCGGGGGACCTATGGCTGCAAATGGGCACAGTGAGACATGCAAATGGGCACAGTGATGCTGCAAATGGGCATTGTTGACCCTCTTTTCCACTTCTAGTAGCTGTGCATTTCTCACCCTCGTCTTATACTCGGGTCAATAAGTTTTTCCCATTTTTTTTTTTGTGGTAAATTAGGGCCTCGACTTATACTCGAGTATATACGGTAATCAATATTTTAAGCATTCTTAGCTACTGTACTGTATTATGAAAAAAAGGTCTAAACACACAACTCCAGCTCAATAACGTTGTTTTTAATTTGCATAAGTACAGAACACAAGTGAAAATACTATACAATACAATGATGTATAGCGCGCCGTTTGGGTGGGGAGAGCTGATCGTAAATCCGAGTGGTCGTTAAACAAGGAGTATCTGTAAATAATCTTTCTTTTGCAAATGAACTTTGGCGAGCAGTGCGCCACTTCTGTGAATCTTCACCCTGACTTTGCGACAGATTTGGAATTGTCGGCCTGCTTTTGTAGTAAATTCTATGAATTGCCGTATTTTATTGGCGTATAACACGCACTTTTTCCGCCTGAAAATAGGGGGCAAATCACGTCGATAGTGTACCTCGGATATGCAGGCTCCCAGAAATAAAAAGGGGATGGACTAATAGTGAAGTACGGTTTAAAAAGTTGATTTATTGCGCATAGGGATCGGTACTTACAAAAAGACGATTAAAAACATGCTTGGAAATGGAGCTGTAAATACAGGAAGCAGCCATTCATAGCGTGCATTCCACGGACCAGAAGTGATGTCAATCGAAACAGGAAATTATGTCAATGCGTTTCGCACTTCCTCAGGGCGTCATCAAGGTCCTGCTTCCTGTATTCACAGCTCCATTTCCATGCCTGTTTTTAATCGTCTTTTTGTAAGTACCGATCCCTATGCGCAATAAATCAACTTTTTAAAAGTACTTCACTAGTAGTCCATCCTCTCTTTATTTCTGGGAGCCTGCATATCCTGCTGAGAACTTCTGAGTGGAAATCTACACCGATCTATCATCTGATGTTTTGACACCAATTCACGTGTGTGGTATACCATTTACGAGCCTGAAGTGACCCCTGGACTGCAAAGCTGGGGGTCGTCCTGTTCTGGTGAGTGGGGATGCAAAAGGGGGTGTCACTGTACTCCTGCAAATTTGTGAAGCATTTTTTGCATCTACTTCATTGTGGACTTACACTTTAGTTTCATTCACTTGGATTTTTATTTGGACTTTTTTTTGTTGCCTTTACTTATATTGTATACTATGAGTGCTGTATTTTTTATCCACAAACAGCAGATGGCGGCTCGGTGATTTCCTGCACTGCATTGATGAGAGATGGTGAGGCTGCATTGATGGGCGCTGGTGAGGCTGCATTGATGGGCGCTGGTGAGGCTGCATTGATGGGCGCTGGTGAGGCTGCATTGATGGGCGCTGGTGAGGCTGCATTGATGGGCGCTGGTGAGGCTGCATTGATGGGCGCTGGTGAGGCTGCATTGATGGGCGCTGGTGAGGCTGCATTGATGGGCGCTGGTGAGGCTGCATTGATGGGCGCTGGTGAGGCTGCATTGATGGGCGCTGGTGAGGCTGCATTGATGGGCGCTGGTGAGGCTGCATTGATGGGCGCTGGTGAGGCTGCATTGATGGGCGCTGGTGAGGCTGCATTGATGGGCGCTGGTGAGGCTGCATTGATGGGCGCTGGTGAGGCTGCATTGATGGGCGCTGGTGAGGCTGCATTGATGGGCGCAGGTGAGGCTGCATTGATGGGCGCAGGTGAGGCTGCATTGATGGGCGCAGGTGAGGCTGCATTGATGGGCGCAGGTGAGGCTGCATTGATGGGCGCAGGTGAGGCTGCATTGATGGGCGCAGGTGAGGCTGCATTGATGGGCGCAGGTGAGGCTGCATTGATGGGCGCAGGTGAGGCTGCATTGATGGGCGCAGGTGAGGCTGCATTGATGGGCGCAGGTGAGGCTGCATTGATGGGCGCAGGTGAGGCTGCATTGATGGGCGCAGGTGAGGCTGCATTGATGGGCGCAGGTGAGGCTGCATTGATGGGCGCAGGTGAGGCTGCATTGATGGGCGCAGGTGAGGCTGCATTGATGGGCGCAGGTGAGGCTGCATTGATGGGCGCAGGTGAGGCTGCATTGATGGGGGCAGATCAGGCTGCATTGATGGGGGCAGATCAGGCTGCATTGATGGGGGCAGATCAGGCTGCATTGATGGGGGCAGATCAGGC
Source organism: Lithobates septentrionalis (assembly GCA_037952835.1). NCBI lineage: Eukaryota > Metazoa > Chordata > Amphibia > Anura > Ranidae > Lithobates > Lithobates septentrionalis. The sequence continues at coordinate 436,351 of JBBDGP010002514.1, read as the reverse complement.
TGCATTGATGGGCGCAGATGGGCACTGACCATTATTTTGCTTTAGGCCGGGTTCACACTGGTCCAACACGACAGTCGTAACAACTTTGGATCCGACTTTGCCCTGGGACTTTAAGTCCAACTTCAATGAATGGGGATCCGACTTTGATCCCCGGCAATACCAGGCACTGTCTGGTATGAATCTTTAGGGGTAACTCCGTGCAAAATGTAAAAAAAAAAAAAAAAGGCATGGGTTCCCCCTCAAGGAGCATACCAGGACCTCCGGTCTGGTATGGATTTTAAGGGGAACCCCCACGCCTAAGCCCGAGTGCTTTCACACTGGGGCGGGGCGCTTGCAGGATGTTAGAAAAAGTCCTGCAAGCAGCATCTTTGGGGTGGTGCGGGAGCGGTATATACAGCGCTCCTCCACCGCCCCTGCCATTGAAATCAATGGGTAGCACTGCCAAAGCGCCTCTTTTTCGGGTGCTTTTAACCCTTTCCTCGGCCCCTAGCAGGGGTTAAAAGCGCCTCTCTAACAGCGGTAAAGCCCTGCTAAAACTAGCGGCACTTTACCGCTAACGCCAGTCCCAGTGTAAAAGTAGCCTAAAACACCTGAAAACTGCCTCAATTCTTAGATGTGGTGGCTGCATTTGTTTTTCTTTTTAAAGCAGGCCATACACGGTCGAATTTCGAACGAATTTTCTTTCAAAATCAGAAAGTTCGTTTTTTTTGTGATCCGATGATGCCACCATTGATTTTTGAAATTCGGCCGACCAAGCCTTCAATTTCACCGCATGTTGCTACAGAAAATAATTTTCTTGGCCGGGAATCTTCTTTTCTCTCCGTAAATTTTCTTTTCTTATTACATTTCTCGCACGATTCTCCCATCATTGATTAGAAAATCGTTCGTTTTTCTAAAAATTTCCAACATGTCCGATTCCTCAAATTTGATTGCCGCACGAAAATCGGCCGTTGTTGCAGCCCACTAATGGTGCGAAATTCATACGAAAATTCTTTCATACGATTTTCGAAAGAAAATTCTTACGAAATTCGAACCGTGTATGGCCGGCATTAGGCTCTTTCTTCTATTTTCATCTGGCGATTCAGCCAGTAAGTGTGTTCTTCTTAAGAACAAGCTCTCTTGAAGATGTATCAGTCAATGAGACAATCCATTTACCACTGGCACAGGTGCTTACAATGATCAGATCTTATTTATGTAAAACCTTTATCACAAAAGGAAAAAACTGTTTGCTGTAACTGATTATAAGGTGTGAGTTGAAGTTTGGCGTTCATTTGTTAGTTTATCTAGTTCTGCTAATACATTTAACACCCCTCCCCCCCCACCCGACTGACAATGCTGCTGTCCGCTGTGT
>JBBDGP010002514.1:362500-430000 GCA_037952835.1 Lithobates septentrionalis | reverse complement strand
TGCTGGCTGTTTTAAAAAATGCCGAGGTTATGGCAGCTAGCTGCTACCACAACAACGGTATTTAACGACAAAGTAGCTAAGTATAACGACGGAGGGCGGTCCTTAACCACTTACCGACCACCGCACGACTATATACGTCCTGACTAAGGATGAGCTCTGGCGTGTTCTCACATCCCACGTGCAGAGCCCGCCAGGAAGTCGGCATGGCGCTGCGCTAATCACAAGCAGTGAGACATTTCCCGATCTCTGCAGCCTCACATCGGGAAATGTCTCACTGCCTGTGATTAGCGCAGCGCCATGCCGACTTCCTGGCGGGCTCTGCACGTGGGATGTGCGAACACGCCGGAGCTCATCCTTAGTCCTGACTTTGAAGAGGGATATCTCGGTAATGGCAGCAGCTGCTGCCACAACCGAGGTATCCATCTCTTCAAAAAAAAATTTCTTTTTGTTTTATTGCATTTAAGTCCAAATATGAGATCTGAGGACTTTTTGACCCCAGATCTCGTATTTAAGAGGTCGTGTCATTATTTTTTTTCTATTACAAGGGATGTTTTCATTCCTTGTAATAGGAATAAAAGTGACCCAAATTAAAAAAAAAAAAAAAAGAAAGTCTAAAAATAAATAAAATAAAATAAATCCTCTAACTCAAAACATGCAACCTGTAGAATTTTTTTAAATGTCGCCTATGGAGATATTTAAGGGTAAAAGTTTGACGCCATTCCATGAGCGGGCGCAATTTTGAAGTGTGACATGTTGGGTATCAATTTACGCGGCGTAACATTATCTTTTCACAATATAAAAAAAAAATTGGGCTTATTGTGCTAACTTTACTGTTGTCCTTCTTTTTTTTTTTTTTTTATTCAAAAAAAGTGATTTTTTTTTTTCCAAAAAAAAGTGTGCTTGTAAGACCGCTGTGCAAATACCATGTGACAAAAAGTATTGCAATTACCGCCATTTTATTCTCTAGGGTGTCAGAGAAAAAATGTATAATGTTTGGGGGTAAAGTAATTTTCTAGCAAAAAAAAATTTTTTTCACTTGTAAACACCGAGTCTGAAAAAGAGGCCTGGTCGTTAAGTGGTGAAAAAGCGGTAGGAATATCTAGCAAGTACTGGCTGTGTGGTACATGTGACAACAATCTCCTGTGTTCTTCATATGTCTGGGCTATGGGGTAGTGACAAGACGGAAGCCTTTTCTTATGAAACCAAGGTTGAACTTTTTGGCCATAATGCCAAAAGAAATGTTTGGAGCTAAAGAACACCATACCCACTGTGAAGCATGGTGGTGGCAGTATCATGCTTTTGGGCCTGTTTTTCTTCAGCTGGAACAGGGGCCTTAGTCAAGGTAGAGGGAATTATGAACAGTTCCAAATACCAGTCAATGTTGGCACAAAACCTTTAGGCTCTGCTAGAGAAAATTGAGTACTGTCCATGATACTTTTTTTATTTGCACTAACATACAATTTTTCAGGACAAGTTTTCGGGGTATGTCCCCTTCTTCAAGGTCCAAGCAGTGGACTTGGTCCTTGAAGAAGGGGACATACCCTGAAAGCTTGTCCTGAAAAATTGATTGTTAGTGCAAATAAAAAAAGTATCACGGACAGTACTCAATTTTCTCTGTCACAATTGCACTAATACAAATACTAATACAGCTACAATCAAATCAAGGCTTCTGCTAGAAAGCTGAATATGAAGAGGAACTTCATCTTTCAGCATGACAACGACCCAAAGCATACATCCAAATCAACAAAGGAATGGCTTCACCAGAAGAAGATTCAAGTTTTGAAATAGCCCAGCCAGAACCCAGACCTTAATCCGATTTTGTGGGGTGATGTGAAGAGGGCTGTGCACAGGAGATGCCCTCACAATCTGACAGATTTGGAGTGTTTTTGCAAAGAAGAATGGGCAAATATTGCCAAGTCATGATGTGCCATGCTGATAGACTCATACCCAAAAAGACTGAGTGCTGGAATAAAATCAAAAGGTGCTTCAACTAAGTATATATATATATATATATATATATATATATATATATATATATATATATATATATATATATATATATATATATATATATATATATATATATATATATACACATATGTGTATATATACACACACTTTTTACTGTTGGTCTCAGATTGACGTGCCGTTCCTTCAGAGCCCTGTGCCCTGAACAGTGGCTCCTGTGCGCATGCGTGGGAGTGACGTCATCGTGGCTCCAGCCAGTCACAGAGCCGGAGTCCGCGAACCCAGAAGCAAGACGGGTGAAGATGGAAGCGGCCTCCAGCGTCGCTGGAATGCTCCATTTTCAGGTAAGTTTCACATAATAAGAAAAACGTCCAGCGGTTTACAACCGATTTTAAAGCTGAATGCCAGTAAATTCTTTTTTTATTTCTCCTGAATGCCGCTCTAAAATTTGGAACAAAACACTAGAATAAACATGGTGCATGGTCTATCATATAGCCGCATATAGAGACGCAAAAAGAAATCTGCCGCTGAAAGTGACGTTTTTTTTGCGTTTATGTGCGAGAGCCTTATTTGGATGCATGGGGAACGCAGGTTACTTAGAGCTTAGCTAATGTTGCATCAAACAGATCTCGGTTGTTGTTGATGTATCACATATAGTACAGTGTGTGTCTCCCAGCCTCCCAGTGCAGATTCAGCTGGAGCTATTTTCCTCTCAGCCATTATCAAAGCGTTAGATTGTCAGCTCGGCCGACCCCGCAGCTGTCCATGAAAGGCCGGGCGTAGGCGGTGATTATGGGGTGTGGGGTTTCCTTAAATATTCACCTTTTCTCCTCGCACCCTTCAATCCCACTGATTATTGATCAGCATGGCAGGCTATTTGCCCACGCTGTTGTTTTCTTATTTGTTGGCTGGATTGTGGATTCTGTTTTTAACTTAATTTTTAAATACGTTGTTAAACCAGAGAGCCAGAAGCGGAAACACTGTAAATCCTGCAAAACAAGTTGGAGAATATCATTTTATTATTTTTTTTTCTCTGCTTCGCTGGGATCAGTGCGAATCAAATCAGATAATAAGAGTAAGGTTACATACATCCAGAATATGCCATGGGTTCACTGTGGGTACCACAACAAGCTATACCTTGGCATGCCTTCCTAGGCTAGATCCCTGCACGGAGAAGCAGGATGTGAGTACATATGATAAATTGGGTGCCAGGGAACCTCCTTTTTTTTTTTTTTTTTTTTTTTTTTTTTTTTTTTTAATCTCTATTTTTGTGTATATCCTTGATAGAAGAGGGCCCCATATCTGACACCCCATACCCCAAAATCTGCCACTGATGCCACTTCATACCCCCAGATCTGCTCCTGCTGCTACTCCATCCTCCCAGATCTGCCACCGCTGACCATTCATACCCCCATATCTGACACTTCATAACCCCAGATCTGCCACCGCTGACACTTCATACCCCCATATCTGACACTTCATAACCCCAGATCTGCCACCGCTGACGCTCCTTACCCGTAGATCTGCCACTGCTGTTACTCCATACCCCTAGATCTGCCATTGCTGCCGCTCCATACCCCCAGATCTGCTGCCGCTCCATGCCCCCAGATCTGCTGCCGCTCCATACCCCCAGATCTGCTGCCGCTCCATACCCCCAGATCTGCTGCCGCTCCATACCCCCAGATCTGCTGCCGCTCCATACCCCCAGATCTGCTGCCGCTCCATACCCCCAGATCTGCTGCCGCTCCATACCCCCAGATCTGCTGCCGCTCCATACCCCCAGATCTGCTGCCGCTCCATACCCCCAGATCTGCTGCCGCTCCATACCCCCAGATCTGCTGCCTCTAATGCTCCATTGCCCCAGATCTGCCACCTCTAATGCTCCATACCCCCAGATCTGCCACCTCTAATGCTCCATACCCCCAGATCTGCCACCTCCAATGCTCCATACCCACAGATCTGCCACCTCTAATGCTCCATACAACCAAATCTACCACCTCTAATGCTTCATACAACCAAATCTGCCACCTCTAATGCTCCATACCCCCAGATCTGCCACCTCAAATGCTCCATACCCCCAGATCTGCCACCTCTAATGCTCCATACCCACAGATCTGCCACCTCTAATGCTTCATACAACCAAATCTGCCACCTCTAATGCTTCATACAACCAAATCTGCCACCTCTAATGCTCCATACAACCAAATCTGCCACCTCTAATGCTCCATACCCCCAGATCTGCCACCTCTAATGCTCCATACAACCAAATCTACCACCTCTAATGCTTCATACAACCAAATCTGCCACCTCTAATGCTCCATACCCCCAGATCTGCCACCTCAAATGCTCCATACCCCCAGATCTGCCACCTCTAATGCTCCATACCCACAGATCTGCCACCTCTAATGCTTCATACAACCAAATCTGCCACCTCTAATGCTTCATACAACCAAATCTGCCACCTCTAATGCTCCATACAACCAAATCTGCCACCTCTAATGCTCCATACCCCCAGATCTGCCACCTCTAATGCTCCATACCCCCAGATCTGCCACCTCTAATGCTCCATACCCCCAGATCTGCCACCTCTAATGCTCCATACCCCCAGATCTGCCACCTCTAATGCTCCATACCCCCAGATCTGCCACCTCTAATGCTCCATACCCCCAGATCTGCCACCTCTAATGCTCCATACCCCCAGATCTGCCACCTCTAATGCTCCATACCCCCAGATCTGCCACCTCTAATGCTCCATACCCCCAGATCTGCCACCTCTAATGCTCCATACCCACAGATCTGCCACCTCCAATGCTCCATACCCACAGATCTGCCACCTCCAATGCTCCATACCCACAGATCTGCCACCTCTAATGCTCCATACAACCAAATCTGCCACCTCTAATGCTCCATACAACCAAATCTGCCACCTCTAATGCTTCATACAACCAAATCTGCCACCTCTAATGCTTCATACAACCAAATCTGCCACCTCTAATGCTCCATACCCCCAGATCTGCCACCTCTAATGCTCCATACCCCCAGATCTGCCACCTCTAATGCTCCATACCCCCAGATCTGCCACCTCTAATGCTCCATAACCCCAGATCTGCCACCTCTAATGCTCCATAACCCCAGATCTGCCACCTCTAATGCTCCATACCCCCAGATCTGCCACCTCTAATGCTCCATACCCCCAGATCTGCCACCTCTAATGCTCCATACCCCCAGATCTGCCACCTCTAATGCTCCATACCCCCAGATCTGCCACCTCTAATGCTCCATACCCCCAGATCTGCCACCTCTAATGCTCCATACCCCCAGATCTGCCACCTCTAATGCTCCATACCCCCAGATCTGCCACCTCCTAATGCTCCATACCCCCAGATCTGCCACCTCCTAATGCTCCATACCCCCAGATCTGCCACCTCCTAATGCTCCATACCCCCAGATCTGCCACCTCCTAATGCTCCATACCCCCAGATCTGCCACCTCCTAATGCTCCATACCCCCAGATCTGCCACCTCCTAATGCTCCATACCCCCAGATCTGCCACCTCCTAATGCTCCATACCCCCAGATCTGCCACCTCCTAATGCTCCATACCCCCAGATCTGCCACCTCTAATGCTCCATATTCCCAGATCTGCCACCTCCAATGCTCCATAGCCTCAGATTTGCTGCCCCATGACACTGCATACTTCCAGATCCACTGCTGCTCTCCTCCATCTTTTCGCCCTAAAACAACATTTTGTCTACTGTAGCGGAGCCATGCGTGGGAGGGAAATCCTCTTACACAAGTGAAATCCTCCTGTGAAATGATTTGGCTGCAGTGCTAGCCCTGGCACAAGGCGTGGGGGGACCACTCTGCTTAGCTAAGGAGTTTTTGCTACAAAGTTTTCTTCTCCGTAGGCAGCAAATGACCGATATAAATACTTCATGAGAATTATTAGGGTTGTCGTGTATGGGCAGAAGAACGCACACTGCAATCCTGAGGAAATAAATCTGACCTCACATTGCTTTTCCCCTCATTGGCCCTGGCTGATCACATGACATCATAACGCTGTCATTTGTGGTTACTCTAGCCTATCTTTTACCTTTTGTAGTAATAAAGTTTCAATGTATCTCCAGCAAATTTTTAAATATTGCCACAAAGAATATAAACTCACGTTGTGGGCACCAGGTTCCACCAAATCCAGATGCTGTATTACTCTGTAAATAGTAGCCTGACTGTGATGTACATCGCTTGCACAGAGAGAAAAGCTGTAGGAGGGGCCCAGCAGGCCCCACCCACTACAGGCCACATGCTGAAAACTACAGGAGGGGGCGGAGACCAGACCAGTCACCCTGCACAAGGAGGGGGAGCAGCAGTGAGCGGTCTTTATTACAGGAAGCTCCTACACAGAGGTGAAGTTTCAAAAATTACACAAAGCACACCTAGATTGAAGAAGAATACACATGATTAATGGATTAAGTCAATATGTACTTATCCCAGAGTTGGACTGTGTATGTTGGCTTCGTTCTCTGAGACACGCCTTAGAAGCGGGCAGGCCGCTGCGTGCCTCTGCTTGGGTGTGTGCGGCCCCCCCCGGTCTGGCAGGGCAGGGGGTTAATGGCGATGTAGATTTACAGACATCCTCCTCAGTCACATGGATGGACATTGATGCGCTGGAGGCACTGTTAGTCTAATGAAGTGCGTCGGCCCGGCTCTCCTCCGCGGCAGGCTCTGCACTCGCATCCACGGACAAATCCTTTCAGACAGGTCTTCTTGTGATGATGGGAGAGAGACTGGCAGCCTTGGCGAGGTCCCGGGCGCCCTCTCCAGTTTCGGGCTTGTCTACACGGCAGAACGTAATCTTCTGAGGCAGCTCAGAGCGTGCAGAGAGGGGTCCAGGCTTGTACTAGGCCTGGTGCTGGGTGGGGAGGGTAGCTGAGGACGGGCGACAGGATGCAGCTTGCCCGAAATATCATAAACTTTATCTAATAGATGACGGCATGGATGTAACCAATCAGCTTCTGGGTTTTATTGTCTAAGCTTAATTGAACAAGCTGAAGTTAGAAGCTGATTGGTTACAATGCAGAGCTACACCAGATTCTGTGTGCACCAAGTTTTGGTGACTCTCCCCCATAGTGTACAGTAGATGCTAGTTACATATGCAGCCCCTGCTTCCTTCCTACTCTGCTTTGCTGCATAGTGACTGTGCTTTGCAGCTCTGCTTTCTCTATCTGATCATGGGGTCCGTTGATTTGGTTCTATATGTATAAGTCTCCATGAATAAATCCCTGACATGTCACAATAGACAGAAAAAATATTTTTTAGGAAAGCTTCACCTTTTTAACGTTTAAAAAAAAAAAAAAAACCATTGTTGAGCTCAAAGTGTTACTAAACCAACAACAGTGGAATCAATCTGAATATGATGCAGTAAAGCATGCTTGTTATACACACTGTGGAACCTAAGGGGTTAATCCGCCGCATTGTGTAAAAAGGCTGTTAAATCCTGTCTTCTCTGATCCTCCCCTTCTCCCACTGTCCCTAATCCATCTTCTGATGGTACAGAGCCTTGGAGGCACATGCTCAGTTTGGTGTGTGTTGCTAGACGTTTATTTCTTCTTTTTTTTTCCTTGGGAGGGTGCATGTGATCAGAACAGGGCCAATCAGCACTGTCCAGACAGAAGGTCAGAGGTCATGCAGACTCAGGACAGTCAGAGGACAATGAAAACTCCTACAAGCTTTAACCAGTGCTCGGCCGGACACTGATAGAAGTCACAAGACTGCTATATACTGCTGATGAGAAAATGTATTTAGCAGTTTATATTTCTTAAAATAATTGCATTTCCATGTTCTGTGTACTGTGATAGACCAGATATAGTGCATGCAGGGTCCGGGGTTTAGTAATACTGCTCTAGTTGGTGTCTTTGCCTAGCCTGAGATTATGTCATCAGTCTGCTGCAGGCAGGAGGAAGCTTTTGCTCAGTCTCCCCTCTAGTGATCAGACTGCACGTTTTAACTTTTGTAGCAAGTCACACGGTGGGAGGCTACAGCAGGGGGCTGATCTGTGTCAGACGTTTGTGACCATGCCCAAGAGCAGCACAGGCAGTGTCGCCAACCTACCAGATTGAAATTTACTGGCACAACACCCAAAATTTACTGGCACCACCACGTTTTTACTGGCATTTCACAAAAGTTCCAAAATTACATTTTTAGGTGTAAATTTCAGTATTTAGGCTACAAGCAGGTATGCTAGGCAAATAGCAATGTGATTTAACCACCTCAATACAGGGCACTTAAACCCCCTTCCTGCCCAGACCAATTTTCAGCTTTCGGTGCTCTCACACTTTGAATGACTATTACTCAGTCATGCAACACTGTACCCAAATAAAATTTGTGTCCTTTTTTTCACACAAATAGAGCTTTCTTTTGGTGGTATTTAATCACTAATGGGTTTTTTATTTTTTGTGCTATAAATAAAAAAAGACCGTAAATTTTGTGAAAAATTGCCTTTTTCTTTGTTTTTGTCATAAAATTTAGCAAATTAGTAATTTTTCTTCATAAATTTTGGCCACAATTTATACTGCTATATATCTTTGGTAAAAATAACCCAAATTAGTGTATATTATTTGGTCTTTGTGAAAGTTATAAAGTCTACAAACTATGGTGCCAATCACTGAAAATTGAAAACATCTCATCAGGCCTTCAGTACATCAGGTGAATCTCATTTCTTGAGGTACTAACAAGTCAGAAAAGTACAAATACCCCCCAAATGACCCCTTTTTAGAAAGTAGACATTCCAAGGTATTAAGTAGCATGGTGAATTTTTTTAAGGTGTAATTTTTTCCCACAATTCTTTTTTTTTTTTTTTCAAAATTTTCATATTAACTGGTTATTTCTCTCACAGAGCATATGCATACAACAAATTACACCCCAAAATACATTCTGCTACTCTTACCGAGTATGGGGATACCACATGTGTGGGACTTTTACACAGCCTGGCCACATACAAAGGCCCAACATTGAAGTCGCACCATCAGGCGATCTACGAGCATAAATTGCACATCTCATTTCTCAACCACCTATTACACTTTTGAAGGCCCTGGAGCACCAGGACAAAGGAATTGCCCACAAAATGACCCCATTTTGGAAAGCAAACACCCCGATGTATAATCTATGAGGCATAATGAGTCTTTTGAACGGTTATTTTTTTTCCAGATGTTTTTGGAAAATGTGGAAAAAAAATGAAAACGCATTTTTTTTACACAAAGTTGTCCATTTATAAGATATTTCCAACACATAGCAAATACATAGCAAAAATGACACCCCAAAATACATTCTGCTACTCCTCCTGAGTATGGCGATACCACATGTGTGAGACTTTTACACAGCCTGGCCACATACAAAGGCCCAACATTGAAGTAGCACCATCAGGCGTTCTAGGAGCATACATTACATAGATAATTTCCTGGCAACCTATCATTTTTGAAGGCCCTTCATATTTCTAACACATAGCATGTACATACCAAGAATTACAATCCAAAATAAATTCTATTGCGGAAAGGATAAAAAAAAAAGTATTACCTGTGCTTTTAGTAGTGTCCACAGAAGAGAGCACTGGTCCAGGCAGCAGTCAGGGATGTGCTTAGCGACAGCAATAACTATCCAGGCAGCAGGCAGGAATATTGTCTATAGTCGGCACAGCACAGTCCATAGGAATTGTCCAGGCAGAGACAGCCAGCACAGCCATAATATTGGTCCTGGTACACTGTTACCTGCAGACACACATTATTGTACCGCTCTCCAGCCCTTCATAAACATACTGCCTCTTGCTACAGCGAATTATTTTCATAGTCCAGGTAGCAGGCAGATGTGTGGTCCGTTCATGCGGCAGGCAAAGGCATGATGGCAGTAAGTCAGCAGAAGGCTGAGGGCCACAATTGGGTAAGACCTGTGCACAGGGGTAGAGGCTTCGACCCACCCAAATCTCTATGAAGCCTCCGGACTCCAGACCCTAATCCGGAAATTACAAAACCGGGAGAAAACAAAAAAAATTGTTATCTCCATCCGGAAAAACTATTCTGGAGCCCCTCACATATGTGAGACCCCTGTGTACTATAGTAGCAGGGCAACAGATCAGTCCAAGCGGTAGGCAAAAGCATAGTCCATAAAACAAGCCAGGGTCAGTTAACGTGCAAGCAGTCCAAGCGGTGGGCAGAAGAGTAGTCACAAAACAGGCCGGGGTCAGTTCACGAGCAAGCAGTCCAAACGGTGGGCAGAGGCATAGTCAAAACAGGCCAGGGTCAGTTCATGTGGAAGCAGTCCAAACGGTAGGCAGAGGCATAGTCAAAAAGCAGGCCAGGGTCAGTTCACATTGAAGGCAGTGGCATGGTTATTTGTGGAAGCATGGAAAATGATCAGCGAAAATGGGGAAACTATGGGCTAATAACTTGGGGATGTATGATACAGTTCGAAGCATTCACCAATGCAAAGGCCAGGTTGGGAGGGACACTGGGGACAATGGTAGCTGGTATCTTTTCGAAAACCTCTTCTGCTGCACACACGACATTTTTTTTTGCCGTCTTCGGCCTGCTTCCGATGGTGGAATGTTGTACGGGAAGTGGCGTTCATGAAGTCGGCATCAGCATCAGAACGAGGTAATTCTGGGAGGGGTCTTTGTGGATAGATGAGGGACGTGACTACTTCTTCTATGAATTTTAGGAAGGAGGCGGGGCTTTCTGTGGATTTTGTGTAGATTATGTAGGAATTGTAAATGGCCAAATGGATTAGATATATTGCTACCTTCTTATACCAGAATCGGGACCTCCTTATTGACAAATAGGGCTGAATCATTTGGTCATTGAAATCCACCCCCCCCCCCCCCATGTAGAGATTATAGTCTTGGACACATGTCGGTTTTTCAATGGGACCTCGTCTTCGCTGAACTACAACTGCAGTGTCATCATAAATGGTGGACATCATGTGCACGTTCCTGTTATCCTTCCACCTCAAGGCCAGCACTTCATTACATCTCAGTGTTGCTCTTTCCCCCTTTTTCAGCCTTTTGTTCACAATGGATTGTGGGAAGCCCTTCCTATTTTTTCTTGAAGTTCCGCAGGCCAGGGTTTTTTCAATATATAGGTGTCTGAAAAGGGGCAGGCTGGTATAAAATTTGTCCAGGTATATATGATAGCCTTTTTTTAGAAGTGGGTAAGCCAGATCCCATACGATTTTTCCAGTTGTGCCCATGTAGGCCGGGCACTCAGGGGGCTGGAGCTGGGAATCTCTTCCCTCATATATGCGGAATGCATATAGATATCCCGTGGCTCTCTCACACAGCTTGTAAAAGTTGACTCCATACTTGGCCTTTTTGCTAGGAATATACTGTTTTATTCCTAGCCGGCCTGAAAATGGTACCAGGGACTCATCCACACATATATTCTTCTCGGTGACATAAAGTTCTGCAAATCGTTGGGAAAATGAATTTATTAGTGGGCGAATCTTGTATAGCTTATCGGAATTTGGATGATTGTGGGGAGGGCACTGGGTGTTGTCGTTAAAATGAAAGAATCTCATAATCATCTCATATCGGGACCTGCACATAACGGCAGAATACATGGGCATATGGTGGATGGGGTGGGTGGACCAATAGGTATGTCCTTCATTTTTTTTTGTAAGCCCCATATTTAGGGTGAGGCCCAAAAACAATTTGAACTCCTCCATATTCAAATCTCTCCACTCAAACGGACGGGCATAAGATGATTGGGGGTTGCTGGCAATATACTGCTGGGCATACAAATTTGTCTGGTCCACAATGAACTGCAGCAAAGTGTCGGGCAAAAACAGGTGAAAAAAATTGATCTCTGTAAAATTTTGGCTGTTGGCCTGCACACCTGGCTGTGCTGTGAAAGGGGGAATATTTGGTGATCCCGAGTTGGAAGGCAGCCATGTTGGGTTGGCAAGACCATCTGGCATGTATGTAGCGGCCCTGGCTCTTGAGGGAGGTGACACTCCAGTAGTTGGGGGAGTTGAATTTCCTGTGCTGGAACTCAGGTGTGATGTGGCAGCACTGGTACTGGGCAATTGTGCGCGGGGCCCATCTCTGGTGGCAGCACTGGTACTGGGCCTTTGTTCCTGGGGCCTATTGCTGGCGGCAGCACTGGTATTGGGCCTTTCTTCCTGGGGCCTATTTCTGGCGGCAGAGCTGGTTATAGTCCCGGTTGCTGGCGGCTTCCTGGGTTCCAGAGTGTCGTGCCCTTTTAGGAGGGACCCATTCTTCATCCGAACCATTGCTACTCTCGATCGGCTCAAATGCCGAATTTGATTCGGAATCAGAATGGAACTCTGATGAGAGCTCCCCGGTGCTCTCATCAGTCATAGAGAGGATCTGGAACGCCTCCTCACTTGTATATCCTCTTTTGGACATGGCTGTGTGGCTGGTAGCTGTGCGACGGGTGACAGATGGGTGGCAGGTGACGGTCACTGATGGGCTGTGCGATGGGTGGCAGGTGACGTTCTTTCAGAGGTGATGGTGTGATGGGCGATGGTCACAGATAGTTGACAGGCGACGGTCACTGATGGGTGACAGGTGCACCGCTGATGGTCACTGATGGGTGACAGGGCACAGTCACTGATGGGTGACGGGTGAGAGGGCACGGTCACTGTTGGGTGACAGGCCACGGACGGTGACAGGTGATAGTCACAGATTGTTGACAGGCGACGGTCACTGATGGGTGACGGGTGCACCGCTGATGGTCACTGGTGGGTGACGGGTGACAGGGCACGGTCACTGGTGGGTGACGGGTGACAGGGCAGGTCACTGGTGGGTAACGGGTGACAGGGCAGGTCACTGATGGGTGACAGGGCAGGTCACTGATGGGTGACGGGTGACAGGGCAGGTCACTGATGGGTGACGGGTGACAGGGCAGGTCACTGATGGGTGACGGGTGACAGGGCACGGTCACTGGTGGGTGACAGGGCACCGCTGATGGTCACTAATGGCAGTCTCTATGTGACAGGTGCACTTTTTATGGGGTGACTGTTGGGTGACAGATGACAATTGGGGGGGGCGATGGGACAGAAGTGGTGTTGGTGCAGACACTACAAATACAAAGATCTGTAACTCACTGCTCCTGGCTCTTCTCTCCTCACACTGGAAACGGTGTGTGAGGAGAGAAGGGCTAGTAACAGCTAGTAAAAGCTCTTTGTTTACACTTAGTGATCGGCTGTGAATGGATCACAGCCGATCACATGGTACACAGTACTGGCCAATGGCTGTAAACTATCGTCGGTGACGAGCAGTGTTCCCGGGGAACACGCCGCCACCGGCGTGCACGCGCAGCGCGTTCACGATCGCGCGCATGCGCCGTGCAATGCGGGATGTACCATTAGTGATCGGCCGTGACTTCATCACGGCCGATCACGTGGTAAACAGCCATGCCCAGTGGCTGTTCACCCCTGACGGTGACGAGCGGTGTCTCGGTGTCACGCCGCCACCGACAGTACAGGGCTGCGCGCTCACGATCGCGCGCATGCCCTGTTTAAACGGCGGACGTCATATGACGCCCACTCAGAACAATAGGCTTACCGTCTGGCCGTCATATGACGGTGGGCGGTAGGCTAGTGGTTAAGGTAGATTTTAAGGTAAAAAAACATATTTTTGTTATTTTCGACATAATAAGGAATTATCTAGTCCAATCACGTCCTGCCTCCATCACCTGTCACCATTACTCCCTGCCACCATCACCCCCTGCCAGGCTGCCTCCATCCCCCTCTGCCACCATCACCACCTGCTCCATCCCCCTCTGCCATCATCACTCCCTTCCACCATCCCCCCTGCCACAATCCCCCTCTGCCACCATCATACCCTGTCTCCACCCCCCTCTGCCACCATCCCCCTCTGCCACCAACACCACCTGCTCCATCCCCCTATGCCATCATCACCCCCTGCCACTATCCCCTCTGCCACCATCACCCCCTGCCACTATCCCCTCTGCCACCATCACCCCCTGCCACAATCCCCCTCTGCCACCATCATACCCTGCCTCCACCCCCCTCTGCTACCATCACCCCCTGCAAGACACCACTGTGTGATTTGTGTTTCTGTAGCACACTTGTTCACCCACTGTTGCTGAAAGTTATTTATTTATTTTTTTTAATTGCAAGGATTTTAGGAAACTTTGTTACACATTCTTACCTGCTTCTGATCAAAGGAAATCTACCTGAGCCTTACATCCATCCTCAAACTATGTTGCGGGGTCTGTCCCAAATATTGGAGTGATCTCAGCATTGTAGTAAGAAAAGAGGCATCCCTTGAGGGCTTTTGGAAAGCAGGTTAAAAAGAAATAACCCTTGTGGCAGGGAATGTCTGTGATTTGACTCCAAGCGCTGTGCAGGCCTCCAAGTAATTAGAAAACCAATAAATTCTTGGATACTTTGTACAAAAGCAGAATTCAGAACAGCCCTGGGATGTCATAGGTGCATGGTGTAATGCTTACCTCTCTTGTGGGATCCGGCCTCGGGTCTTCTGTCTGATTTCACCAAGAATGCCAGCACTGCAGCCAATCAGGAGACCGATCTTCTGACCCGAGCTTAAAGGGCCTAATGCACTGCTACGCCTAAGCTGAGCCCCCTCAGTGTCCCTAATGTCTGCCTGCTTCGCAGTATCTCCCGAGACCCTGTGCCCAGTAGTATTGAGCCAAACATACCTTGGTTCAGTCCGAGCATTGTTCAGCCCCCTCCCAGAATCACCAGGCCAGGGGTTTCGGGAAAGGACCCTTGTTCACATAAACATTTGAACAAGGTGCTTTGCCCAGGTGACCCCCCCCCCCCACCCCCCAGAAAAGGTACCCCTCCAAGTTGAGGGCATGTGGCCTGGTATGGTTCAGGATGGAAGGGGGCGATCATGCTCTTCCTTTCCTGTGTGCTTGGATAAGGGTCTGGTATAGATCTTTTTTTGGGAGACCGCACACTTTTTTTTTTTCCTTTGCAATGGGTTCCCCCTCAAAATCCATACTAGACCTGAAGGGCACCTCTTTGCACCCGGTGTTTCCAAATGCGCTGCCCCTTTGTACCCCATGTCTCTATGTGTAGCGCTTTGCACCATGTGTCTCCGTCTGCACCACTTTGGTCTCCATCTGCGCCCCTTTGGTCTCCATCTGCGCCCCTTTGGTCTCCAACTAGGGCCCCTTTGGTCTCCAACTAGGGCCCCTTTGGTTTCCAACTAGGGCCCCTTTGGTTTCCAACTAGGGCCCCTTTGGTTTCCAACTAGGGCCCCTTTGGTTTCCAACTAGGGCCCCTTTTTGGTTTCCAACTAGGGCCCCTTTTTGGTTTCCAACTAGGGCCCCTTTTTGGTTTCCAACTAGGGCCCCTTTTTGGTTTCCAACTAGGGCCCCTTTTTGGTTTCCAACTAGGGCCCCTTTTTGGTTTCCAACTAGGGCCCCTTTTTGGTTTCCAACTAGGGCCCCTTTTTGGTTTCCAACTAGGGCCCCTTTTTGGTTTCCAACTAGGGCCCCTTTTTGGTTTCCAACTAGGGCCCCTTTTTGGTTTCCAACTAGGGCCCCTTTTTGGTTTCCAACTAGGGCCCCTTTTTGGTTTCCAACTAGGGCCCCTTTTTGGTTTCCAACTAGGGCCCCTTTTTGGTTTCCAACTAGGGCCCCTTTGCGCCTCTGTGACTCTTGCATCTCCACACAGCCTTGAATACTCCCTACAGTTGTCTCTCCTGCTACGCTCTACTCTGCTGCCTCTCTGCTGCCTCTCTGCAAGGACTATCCTTGACATGGAAGTTGGGCACTCCTAGAAAGGTGCTCAAAGGTTGCAGACTGACAGAGGCATCCTGTGCACTCAATGATACATACTGTATATTAACAACTTCCACCCATCCATCAGTAGGAGCAAGAAATGAGTCCTGGCCAGCGTGGTGTAAGTCCATCTGCATCCATTACAGGGCAGCCTGGCAGGCAACGAATCCTTCTGCGTAGGCGAGGATTTATGGTGTTGCCATGTCTTGTTATTAAACAAAAGGGAGTAGGGGGGATCGGATGCCAAGAAGAACAACGCTGACTCACTTCTGTTCCCTGCTAGAAAAGGAAATTGCTGCTCGTCAAGGCCAGAACTGTGATGGGTCCCCATAGCAAAACTAATACGGGGCCCCCTTGTCTTTATAATCTCCACCATGAAGGCAAATCCTTTACAAAGTAACAATTGCAGTGCTCAGCAGAAATGAGTACACCCCAACAGATTTGTCAGAAAACCTTTACTTTTCTTTCAGAACCTTTTTCTATGGGGCACTATACTACAAAATACTCCCACAAATGTGGGCCAAATGCGGGCCATTGATTGCCACCAAGATTTGTTAATTTGCACACACAAGTATCTTTCTGAACAAATTCATTCAAGACCTTGTTGCAAAAATGAATACACCCCAATGAGTCTTAGGAGCATGGCTAAATTTTAGACAACAAAATCCTAATTAACTAGACTTTCAACTACAGCTGAGTCTAAGAGCCGGTTCACACGGGGGCGACTTGTCAGGCGACCTAGCCGCCTGACAAGTCGCCTACCGTTCTGTACTATGGAACCGTTCTAATCGGAGCGACGCAAGTCGCTCCGACTTAGAAGAAAGGTTCCTGTACTACTTTGGGGGCGACTTGCATAGACTTCTATACATAAGTCGTCTTGCAAGTCGCCCCGCAGTCGTGTGCAGGTCGCCTCGGTGAGGCGACCTGCAAGTCGTGCCGCGTCTAGTGTGAACCGGCACTAATTGTTCGTTAAACGTGTCCAGCAGACAGTTGATTATAAAAGGGGGCGTTACTTTACAAAGAAAGCCACTCCCATTTCATGCTGTCAGCAATGGCACCACATGGAAGAGAAATGTCACAAGGCCAGAGAAAGCAAAAGGTGAAGGTTACAAGAAGATCAGCAAAGCTTTACTTCTCAGTTGGAATACTGTAGCAAAAGTGGTTCAAAAAAATGTAACAAAGATGGAACTGCAACTATCTCACAGAGATGTCCAGGCCATCCACGGAAGTTAACACCTCGACAGGAATGTCTTCTGATGAGAAGGGTTGAAGAAAATCGCCATGCAAGTTCACTGCAGTTAGCTAAATAAGTAGAAAGCCAAACTAAAGCCCAGCCACAAAAAAGCCAGCCTAGAATTTGCCCATGCTGAAAAAGAAGAAGACTACTGGCACTCTGTACACTGGTCTGATGAGACCAAGATAAATGTTTTTGGAACAGATGGGTTGAAAATTGTATGGCGTTGCAAAGGTGAGGAGTACAAAGAAAAATGCATGGTGTCTACAGTGAAACATGGTGGTGGCCGTGTCCTTCTGTAGGGTTGCATAAGTGCTGCTGGTGTCGGGGAACTGCATTTCATTGATGGTATCATGAATTCACAGATGTACTGCTCTATGTGGAAAGAGAAGATGCTACCATCATTCCGTGCCCTTGGTCGTCATGCACTTTTCCAACATGACAGTCGATCCAAAACACACATCTAAGGCCACTGTTGCATTTCTGAAGAAGAACAGGGCGAAAGTGATTCAGTGGCCAAGTATGTCTCCTGATTGGGGAACACCTATGGGGAATTCTGAAGAGACGAGTTGAGCATCACTCTCCATCCAGCATCCAGGCTTCAAAAGAGGTGGTTCTTGAAGAATGGAAAAAGATCGATGTTGCAACATTTCACCAACTTGTTCATTCCATGCCTAGAAGACCTGGTGCTGTCCTTACAAATCATGGAGGTCATAAATAATTCTAGATGGGAGTAGTTTTTGTTGTGGGGTGTGTTCATTTTTGCATCAACTAATTTGAGCAAAACTGAATATTTTGTAATCTAAGTTATATTATTAACTTTACTTTCATGTAATGAGCTAAACAAATGTTCTATAAAACTCAATTTTGGAAATTGTTCTTGTGTTCATTGAGATATTCAATAAAATTCTACTTTTCAAAAGGAGTGTACTCATTTTAAAGGGGTTGTAAAAGCTCCTGTTATTTTTCACCTTAATGCATCCTATGTTTTACTTACCTGTTTTACTTACCTGAGCCCCGAATTTCCGTCGGCGCCTCCCCGCCACCCCTCTCTCCATGGGTTCCCGGCTCTTGATTGGATAGATTGATAGCAGCGCAGCCATTGGCTCCTGCTGCTGTCAATCAAATCCAATGACGCAGGAGGCCGGGTCGAGTCCTGCATTCAGTGCTTCTCCAAGGGGGTTATCTAATGCGGGGAGGAGCCGCAAGAGCCGCTGAGGGACCTTAGAAATGGATATTCGGGGCCACGCTGTGCAAACCTAGCTGCACAGTGGAGGTAAGTATTACGCGTTTGTTATTTAAAAAAAGATAAAAAACGATCCTTTAGTATCAACTTAATTCTGAGCACTGTATATATAGTAATGTATAAAGATGACCAAACTTATAGATCCTTTCCAAATGAATCTATCAAAGCTATTGCCATGTGCAGCCAGAGGGCTCTGGGCCCCTGTACTTCAGGGCCCCACAGCAGTCACATGGTCTGCTATTACTATAGTCACAGCTTTGGCGGTAGTGTAGTCCAGCGCCCCGAATATCTATCCTTTCGAATGCAAATCCCTCTATTCTTCACTACGGTCTCTCCTCTTTCATTTCAATTAACTATGTGTGATGGGGCCCTATAGCAAAACCAATACAGCCCCCCTTGTTTCTCTAGTCTCCATTTCAAAGGCTATTCCTTTAGTAATACAACGTATCATTTATATAGGAATTGTACAGAGATGACCCACCTTTTATATACATTTGTTACATCCAAATGAATTTGTCAAAGCTATTACTACCTGCAGCCCATCGGTTCTGAGCCCCTTGTGCTTCAGGGCCCCACAGCAGTCACATGGTCTGCCATTACTATAGTCGCACCCTTGACAGTAGCGTAGTAAAAAACAAAACAAACAAACGTTTATCCTTTTAGATGCAAATCCCTCTATCCTTCACATCGTCTCACATGCGGCGGACAGATCTGTAAATGTTTAATTTAATAAGTTGTGCTTGATGGGGGCCCTGTGGCAAAACCAGTACGGGCCCCTTGTCTCTCTAATCTCCATATTGAATACCATTTCTATAGTAATACAAAGTATCAGTTATTCACTTAGAAATAGTTTTGAGATGCCCAAACTTTATTTACATTTGTTACAAGCACATTTTATTTTTTTTAACCTTTTGCATCCTTCCGCACTGACCCCCCTGTGCTTCTGGACCCCACAGCACTCACATGGTATGCTCCGACTGTAGTTTCACCCTTAGCAGTAGCGAAGTACAGAGTCCCTAATGTTTTATCATTTTGAATACAAATCCCTTTCCTCTTTAGAGCGCTTTCTCCTCTGGCTTGCAGATCTGTAAATGAAATTTTAATTGAATATTATATTTTTTAATGTCATTTTATATTCCAACATTTAAATGTTCGCGTTTTTGTAGACGCCGGTCAATTATTTGTTTTCTTCTACTAAATTAAAGTAGCTATAAACCCAGTTGTTCAAATCTCATGTGATCCTCAGAAATATTGGGAGCTTTTGTGGATTTCCATTTATGATATATAACTGTTTAACTATAATATCTATTTACTCATAGTTATTCTTTATTAACTATTATGTTTATGTTATGAAACATTTTTTATTACTATGTAAACTCGATAAAAATAATTGAAAAGAAATTACATGCAAAAAAAAAAAAAAAAGAAAAAATCTCATGTGATCCTACACTAGCCTAGGGGTCTTTGTTGGAGCACCTACTATTGTAGGGTGTCAACACCCTGTCTCCCAGCTGTGCTCCTGTGTTGTAACCCTGTCACATGGGATTCTGATGGAGAAAAAGTGGCTGTTTGGACACTCATTACACTGACACGGTCCACTGTTTGCACTGTCAGGAAACTCACCCTTAGAAATGCCATGGAGCCATAACATGTGGAGAGGTAGCTTCTAAGGCCAGATTCACATTGCTGTGTTGCAGGAACACGATGTGCTACTCATTATGCATGGTGGTGTCATTCATTTGGTGGTCTTAAAGGGACTCTTCTTTCTGTCTCAGGGCACTACAGTGTGGAGCATGCACAAACCTTAAAGGATCATTCCACCCAAACCTGATCTAGTTGGTGCCTAGTGGGCGGTGTCACCTGGTTTCTTAAATATCCTGGATGCTCGAGCAGCAAGATCACCCTATAATTCCCAACTCTGTTCCTGTTCACCTATGGGATCACCCACCTGAGTTTTGGGTGTCCCCACCCACCTTTTGTGTGTGTTCCTTCCCACCTTTGTGTGTGTTCCTTCCCACCTTTGTGTGTGTTCCTTCCCACCTTTGTGTGTGTTCCTTCCCACCTTTGTGTGTGTTCCTTCCCACCTTTGTGTGTGTTCCTTCCCACCTTTGTGTGTTCCAGCTCCTCCTTCTGTTTTTCAAAATGTCAAAGAAATCAAAGTAGGGGATGGTGGGAGCCCCTCATAAAGAGCACAGCAGGTGTGCAGAGTTGGGAACTCAATAGAGTCCCTGAGACTCTACTATCCGTCGCAAACTTAAAGATCAGATTTTATTTTATTTATTTTATATATATATATATATATATATATAAAAGAATTATTATGAACACAGTATATCCCTCTATAGTACGTATTTGTCTCTCTTAAGAAAACTAAGTGTCACTTCTGCTGCTTCGTCCCTCCACTATCAGCATGAGTCGCTTCTAAAAAGTTTTCCTGACACCAAGAGAAAACTTGAGACAGGGGAGGGAGCTCCAGCACACAGCCTGTGATTGACAGCCTCAGCTCTTTTCCTGTGTGCTGTGTGAAGGGGGGTGTGTCCCTTCCCTCCAATCAGCTCTTGGCTCTCCTCACTGAGCTTTGCAGAGTGTACTTTCAGCTCTCTGTCCCCTTTTTTTCTGACCGCTCAGACAAGCTATATAAATTCTGCACTTTTGGATAAATGTAGAGAAGATTGCATATAAACAGGTACAACTTATGTAGGAGGATTTGTTTAATCTCTGTGTATCACCTGAGGCCAGTCACTTCACTTGGTATATGTAAGGGTTTGCAACCACTTTAAGTCATAAGATTTTTAATTTATTAAATTGTTGTAACAACAAAAGTATTTACTGCAAACCTTTCATTGTTCCTTTATTTCCAGGGTCCCTCATTGGTCAGAGATGGGATTTTAAGCGGTGGCCCAGTATAATCTGGATCTTGTATAGCCCAGGGCCCCCTGGAGACGAAACGTTTCACATCAGAAGAGACTGCGGGCAGGGGTCGCCATGGAGACCCCCGACGTGCCAGTAGGCAACCTGATAGACCTGGATACGGAACCCCTGGTCGTGATAACAGAGTGCCCCTCTTCACTGGACGCAGATGAGATCCTGTCACTGGAAGTGAACCCGCCTGAAAATGGCGACAGGGAGGAGGAGATCGAGAGTGACGCCACCGAGTCTGCCGACAGCGAGAACGACATGATGTCACCGAACCGCCGCAGCTGGAACCACTCCCAGAGGTCCTCTTCCGAGTCCTTCTCGTCCAATCAGAGCACGGAGTCCGCCCAGGATGAGCAAATGGCAGAGCAAAA
Source organism: Lithobates septentrionalis (assembly GCA_037952835.1). Classification (NCBI taxonomy): domain Eukaryota; kingdom Metazoa; phylum Chordata; class Amphibia; order Anura; family Ranidae; genus Lithobates; species Lithobates septentrionalis. The sequence goes on along the minus strand of JBBDGP010002514.1, from coordinate 408,479 downwards.
AGAGTTCATCCGGAAATACGTCGAAAAAATCTTTACCGGCGGGTAAGTGAAGCAGCGGGTACGAAAGTGAACCTGAAATACAGTATCTCACAACAGTGAGTACACTCCTCACATATTTGTAAATATTTTATTCTATCTTTTCCTGTGACAACAGTGAAGAAATGACACTTTGCTACAATGTAAAGTAGTGAGTGTACAGCTTGTATAAATTGTGTAAATTTGCTGTCCCCTCAAAATAACTCAACACACAGCCATTTAATGTCTAAACCGCTGGCAACAAAAGTGAGTACACCCCTAAGTGAAAATGTCCAAATTGGGCCCAAAGTGTTAATATTTTGTGTGTCCACCATTATTTTCCAGCACTGCCTTAACCCTCTTGGGCATGGAGTTCACCAGAGCTTCACAGGTTGTCACTGGAGTCCTCTTCCCCTCCTCCATGACGACATCACAGAGCTGGTGGATGTTAGAGACCTTGCGCTCCTCCACCTTCCGTTTGAGGACGCCCCACAGATGCTCAATAGGGTTTAGTTCTGGAGACATGCTTGGCCAGTCCATCACCTTTACCCTCAGCTTCTTTAGCAAGGCAGTGGTCGTCTTGGAGGTGTGTTTGGGGTCGTTATCATGTTGGAATACTGCCCTGGGGCCCAGTCTCCGAAGGGAGGGGATCATGCTCTGCTTCAGTATGTCACAGTACATGTTGGCATTCGTGGTTCCCTCAATGAACTGTAGCCCCCCAGTGCCGGCAGCACTCATGCAGCCCCAGACCATGACACTCCCACCACCATGCTTGACTGTAGACAAGACACACTTGTCTTTGTACTCCTCACCTGGTTGCCGCCACACACGCTTGACACCATCTGAACCAAATAAGTTTATCTTGGTCTCATCAGACCACAGGACATGGTTCCAGTAATCTATGTCCTTAGTCTGCTTGTCTTCAGCAAACTGTTTGAGGGCTTTCTTGTGCATCATCTTTAGAAGAGGCTTCCTTCTGGGACGACAGCCATGCTGACCAATTTGATGCAGTGTGTGGCATATGGTCTGAGCACTGACAGGCTGACCCCCCACCCCTTCAACCTCTGCAGCAAAGCTGGCAGCACTCATATGTCTATTTCCCAAAGACAACCTCTGGATATGACGCTGAGCACGTGCACTCAACTTCTTTGGTCGGCCATGGTGAGGCCTGTTCTGAGTCGAACCTGTCCTGTTAAACCGCTCTATGGTCTTGGTCACCGTGCTGCAGCTCAGTTTCAGGGTCTTGGCAATCTTCTTATAGCCTAATCCATCTTTATGTAGTGCAAAAATTCTTTTTTTCAGATCCTCAGAGAGTTCTTTGCCATGAGGTGCCATGTTGAACTTCCAGTGACCAGTATGAGAGCGTGAGAGCGATAACACCAAATTTAACACACCTGCTCCCCATTCACACCTGAGACCTTGTAACAACGAGTCACATGACACTTGGGAGGGGAAATGGCAAATTGTGCCCAATTTGGACATTTTCACTTAGGGGTGTACTCATTTTTGTTGCCAACGGTTTAGACATTAACGGCTGTGTGTTGAGTTATTTTGAGGGGACAGCAAACTGATAATCAGGGTACTGATTATCAGTGTCCTAAATATCAGTGCCGCCTATAAGTGCATCCTTATCAGTGCACATAAGTGAAGGAGAAAAATTACCTGTTTTCAAAATTGTATAACAAACTATAAAAAATATTTATATTTTTTTCAAAATTTTCGGTCTTATTTTCATTTGTTTAGCAAAAAAGAAAAAACCCAGTGGTGAATAAATACCACCAAAAAAAAAAAGCTTTATTTTGTGTAAAGAAAATGATCAAAATTTCATATGGGTACAGTGTTGCATGACCACGCAATTGTCATTCAAAGTGCAACATCGCTGAAAGTTGAAAATTGGCCTGGGCAGGAAGGGGGTGAAAGTGCCCGGTAGGCAAGTGGTTAGAGGGACACCCCCCCACTGTGGCAAGCAGGCACTGTTTTTGCGCATGTTAAAACATGCAAAGCTCAATGCCCAAAAAGGTACATGAGCTACTTTGGCTTGTGAAATGAATGGGCTGCTATGTGTGTAGCGTGTGAAAAACAAGCAACATGCATTTACAAAACACTAGGTGTACACCTAGCCTTATCCGCACCGCATCTGCTAAAGGGCAGCGCATCTCTCTGCTTGTCAGAAAAGCGCACCATTTTGCACACGTTCCTAACATGCAAATGTCTGAGCTTAGCCTAAGTTTGGAAGTAGAAGGCGCCATGGGCGATCTGCAGGTATTTAGAGAAGGGGCGCATTAGGCACGCGTCCGACGCACCTAGCTGCTCTATCTATGGCTGCGCGGCTGGGTGAGGGACAGCGATGCCGGCTCTGTGCTCAGCCTGTCAGATTACATTACATTCCACGCTTCTCCCGACTCATCCTGTCACTGCAGAAACTGAGCTCGGCCAATACACTCGCTGCTGCTGCGGATCCCCCCCCTGGGGGGAACGAGCGTCTGCCGGTGCATTGTGGGAAATCCATCGTAGGAATAAACCCCATCTGTAAACAACTTCTCTCAGTGTGACGCTCGACCTGATTAAGCAATAAGTAAAAAATGAGCGTTTTTTTTAAATTTCCTCTCATTTTTTGGATTAAATCATTAGGAGGAAGTTCAGTATTTTAATTAACAGAATCGTCATTGGAGAATTTGGAATGAAGGTTTTTGGGTGGTTTTTAAAGGATACAGCCAGCGTAAAATGTCTCCTGAGGGTGACAGAAGTTACCTGTGCTGGACCTCTTCTTGTATCAAAAATGGCCCTTCTGTAGCCTCATTTTTATCTTTTTTTCCCCAGAAAAGAAAAAAAAAAAGTAGAGCTAAAAAAATGGACACAAATTAAGATTAATGCCCCTATAACAGTTTTACTGCTACAGGGCAGAAACTCTGTGCCGGATCACATATATGTGTGTATGTGTATGTGTGTGTGTGTGTGTGTGTGTGTGTGTGTGTGTATGTGATATATATGCATGATCCTGCTCTTCCGGGTAGCGGGTACAAACGCGCTCCGCCACTGGCTTGCTCCCGCTGTGATTATACACAGCGGGAGCTGATCGACAGGTACCGCAGACTCGATACCCGCCGAATAATGACCTCAAGTGTGACGACCTTCCATACTGAGCGCTCATCTACACTCATTTCTATTTTGCGGAGTACCTTTCCGTCCTCTATCAGAGAGGCTACAGCCAAAACCCTAGCTAGGCTCACCCACATCCTACCTTCATCGGCCCACACAACCCCTTCAAGGATAACACATCCTGGATCACCTCCAGGGACCCCAGACTACATGTTGGTCCAACACCGTCACATATGGACATCGGTGGGTGTCAGTCTGGAGGAATGGGTGTTCCTGGGCAGGCTTTATTCACATGCAGACCACCCACATGTGACGCTGAGCTTCCATAATTGAAAGAACTGAAATCCAATGAATGAAAGGGGCGGGCCAGAGCAATGCCCCGGGACAAGGTCATCTAGAGCCGGGGGCGAACATGCCAAACTGTGCTCCCCCCATCAAGATGTGTGAGCATTATGTGTCGGCAAAATTCCCCCCACAGAAATGCTGAGCACCAATCTGCATGATTAACCCCCTAAGCATAAATTCCACCTTCTCCAAGTACAAATCCCCCCCCCCCCCCGCTGAACTCCTCCCTCTCAGCACAATTCCTGCCCAACCCCCCCCCCCCCCTCCTATAAACAAAAATTCACCCTCCAAGCACAAATCCGCTACCCCTGAAATTTCTTTAACTAGTACACATCTCCCCCCCCCACTTCAAATCCCTCCCAGCACAAATTTCCCCCAGATCCCACCTCCTAGCACAAATCCTCTGCCCTCCAAATTTCCCCTCCTAGAACAATATTTACTCCCTACCGAACCCCCAATTCCCACTTCTAACACAAATCATCTCCGCTGCAATCTCCTTGTGGTGCCTCCCCACCTCACATGGTGCCACAGTGCCCAGGACAGCTTCCCCTCCTGCCCACCCTTTGTCCTGGGCCAGAGATGGTTAGGCTTAGTTAGGAAAGACCTAGATAAGGCTGGATATCCTCCAGCCAGGAAATGAGGCGGGGCTCTATCTGTCTTGCTTCAGCTTCCAATTCGCAATTTGAGAAGCTCAGTGTGCAGTGAAATCAAAAGAAGCCATTTCAGTCCAGCAGAGGAGCCGGTACTATTGCGCAAGACTAAAGAGATGGGCGGAGGTCAAGCTTTAGCCTTGGAAGTGAATTCAAGATTGCAAAAATGCAACCTGTGTCTTCATTGGTCCCATCATGATGTAGCGTCACCAAGTCTGCAGTGGGAGAGGGAGGTTGCACAGAACAGCATTGTGTGGTTGAAGGGCACCAATCCCAACCAGAGGAACTGTGAAATGCCTGCTTAATCCAGACAAGAAAACCTTCATCAGAATATTCAATGCCGGTCTGCATTATTGGATACAGGCGCTGTGTGAGCACTGGGCAGCATGGCGGAGCTGGGTGGTCAGTGAACTGGTCAGCAGATGTCCCTCATACGTTTGCTGTCTGGTTTGCAGTGCTGTGATCTGCCATGAGCTTCTTCATGGCAGAGAATGGAGGATGTACAATATTTATGAACGGCTGTGCCAGGAACCGTGCCCAAATTTATGTCCCCGGGCACCAGGTCCTTCAATTATTAACAGAGGACTGTTGGCATGGGGACTATGTAATACTACACAGCACATAGAATTTAGCATTCAGAACAATGCAATGTACAACATAATGTACAGAGCACAACAGTAAGGAGTATCATAGGGCACCTTACTTTGCTGCTCAGTGGGAGAATAAAATGTCCCAGTGTTTTGGGAGGAGAAGGCCATACCCAGGAGTCAATGGGTTCTTGGAAAAAACAGAAATGACTTAAGATAAGCTGAAGAAAAAAAATGGCCAGTGTTGGTGGTCGGAGGAGTGTAGTAGGGGAAAATGCCAAGTGTAAGTGGTGAGTAGAAGGAAAAATGCTCTGTTTTGGTTAAAAAGGAGGAATGCCATAACATTGTCAATCGGGGAAAAAAATATAAAAAGATGCATTTGTGTCAGAAGGGCGTAGTAGGGGGGTTAACATTTAGGAAGGAGGGTTGTCGGTGCTTATCAGCTGTTGGGGGGGGGGGGGGATGGGGGGGAGAGAGGAAAAAATGGGGCTTAGCAAGTGGAACAATGGTACCCAGGTGGAGGAATATGAGTTGAGGGGGTAAACAATAATGGCCTAAGGGGGTAGGGGGAACAATGGTGCCCAACCTAGGGTAGGGCAAACAATGATGCCCAGTGTGGGGTTGGGGTAACACAATGGTGCCCATCATGGGGTAAGGGGAACAATGGTGCCAAACGAACATGGTGTAGGGGGAATAATGGTGCCCAATGAGTGTGGGATAGAGGGAACAATGGTGCCCATTGAGCATGGGATAGAGGGAACAATGGTGCCCATTGAGCATGGGATAGAGGGAACAATGGTGCCCATTGAGCATGGGATAGAGGGAACAATGGTGCCCATTGAGCATGGGATAGGGGCAACATGTGCCCATCGATGCGTGGATTCGATGCGTGGTAGGGGAACAATGGTGCCCATCGAGCGTGGGGTAGGGGGAACAATGGTGCCCATCGAGCGTGGGGTAGGGGGAACAATGGTGCCCATCGAGCGTGGATAGGGGGGAACAGTCGTTCCCAACGGACGTGGGGCAGGGTAACAGTGGTGCCCAACGGACGTGGGTCAGGGGTATGGCTGAAACAATTAATCGACAACAAATCGATTATGAAAATAGTTGTCAACTATTTTTATAATCTATTAATCGGCCAGCTGATTAGTTGGCCTGCATACAGAATGTATTTGTTTACATATCGGGAAATACAGTGCAGCACACATACAGCTCAGTACACCTTCCATACATGTCAATAAGTGCCTGAGAACTTGTGAATGTGTGAGGAGCAATGCCTCATGGGACATGTAGTCCTGGGCAGGAAGTGAGTGGTTCTAAAAGCAGAAGTTTTTTTACCTTGCTGTAGAGGCACGCTATACTATAATTTGCAGCTTGCTATTGGGGCATTCTGGAGGCAAGAGGAGCCAGAAGCATCGGTGGTGGACCCCAGAAGAGGAGGATCAGGGCTGCCCTGTGCAAAACCATTACACAGAGCAGGTAAGTATAACATGTTTGTTGTTTTTAAAAAAAATAAATCACTTTAAAGATTCTGTGCAGGGAAGATCAGCATCTGAACCCAGAGAAGGTGGAGACTGGCGGTAATATAAGGCGTTACAATTGCAGTTAGGCTGGGTTCACACTATTGCGAATTGGATGCCGGTTCAACTGCATCCAACTTGCAATAGCAGTAGATTTTGACTGGCTCTCTATGGAGACGGTTCACACATCTCCGCTGTGGCTCCGGTGAAAATTTGCACAGGGGTCCTGTGCGTCTTTTGGTCCATTTCAGGTCCGAATTCAGACAAAAATTTGGCTGAAATCGGACCTGAAACGGTGAACGAGGACGCACCGGACCCCCTGCTATGAGCCGCATGCGATGATAGTGTGAACCCAGCCTGAAAGTAAACTTTTACCAGTATTGTGCATTATATTAAATTGATTATATCCATAAACAAAAAACAAAAGTCTCAGTTTTTAGTACTACTTTAATATAAAAGATTTCTATCTCACTTCCACCCTTCATATAGCTTCATGTCTGACTCCTCGTTAAAATGCCCATATATCCTAGTTCTGGATGTATTTATTTATATATCTATATCTATATCTATATCTATATATATATATATATATCTATCTCTCTATATATATCTATCTCTCTATATATATATATATATATATATATATATATATATATATATATATATATATATATATATATATATATATATATATATATATATATATATAATCTATATATCTATTTTATAGGTAATCTATAATTGTTTCACAGTATAAATGAACACCTTTATAGTAGCGATTATCTGCCCTTTGTACTATAAAGGGCTAAATTTAGCTTTTTTTTTTAACCCCATGATAAAAAAAAAAAAAAGCATGCTGCTGCTACTAAATGTCTTAGGCCTGGTTCACACCTATGTGTTTTGGTGCTTTTGCAGAAACACACTAGAGTTCATTTAACATGGTTTCCTATGGGACAGGTTCACGTCTATATGCTTTTTATAGCCGCTGCAAAGGGTCAAGGACTTTATTTAACCAAAACGGTGCTTTTTTGGTTCAATAGACTTCAATGGAGAAGCTGCAGATAAACCTGTAGTGTGTTTTTGCAGCGATTTGCATTTTTTAATCTGCCCAACAACAGATTGGCCAAAAGCAAGCATAAAAAATGCAAAATCGGCAAAGTCTTTATTTTTTCTTTTTTTCTTTATATAAAAAAATTTGATCTTTGAGTCTGATGATATTTACAAGATTCAACCTCTAATAGAATATATAGTATATATCTCCTCTAATAGTATATACAGTATATCTCTTCTGTTCTTCTCAGAGTGGATTAGCGATTTTTCTCCCTAACCATATAGTTGGTTATTTATATTTACCACTGCATAGAGATATTTAAGAATAAATTGCCTTTTCTGTTTTTTTTTTTTTTTAAACTTTACCTAATAACTAATGTCTGGGGCAGGGGTAACAGTGGTGCCCGACGGACGTGGGGCAGGGGTAACAGTGGTGCCCGGACGGACGTGGGGCAGGGGTAACAGTGGTGCCCGACGGACGTGGGGCAGGGGTAACAGTGGTGCCCGACGGACGTGGGGCAGGGGTAACAGTGGTGCCCGACGGACGTGGGCAGGGGTAACAGTGGTGCCCGACGGACGTGGGGCAGGGGTAACAGTGGTGCCCGACGGACGTGGGGAAGGGGTAACAGTGGTGCCCGACGGACGTGGGGCAGGGGTAACAGTGGTGCCCGACGGACGTGGGGCAGGGGTAACAGTGGTGCCCGCGGACGTGGGGCAGGGGTAACAGTGGTGCCCGACGGACGTGGGGCAGGGGTAACAGTGGTGCCCGACGGACGTGGGGCAGGGGTAACAGTGGTGCCCGACGGACGTGGGGCAGGGGTAACAGTGGTGCCCGACGGACGTGGGGCTGGGGTAACAGTGGTGCCCGACGGACGTAGGGCTGGGGGGGGAACAGTGGTGCCCGACGGACGTAGGGTTGGGGGGGGAACAGTGGTGCCCAGCGGACGTAGGGTTGGGGGGGAACAGTGCTGCCCAACGTGGGGCTGGGGGGGGGGAGGGACAGTGGTAGCTCGACATGGGGTAGGGGGAACATTGGTGCCCTGATGTCTTCAGCACAACCAAAAAGTGCCCCTTTATGTACTAACATTTATGTAGACTGATAATGACCAGTCAGCAGCAATGAGAGCAGCGTTGCATAACTGTTTAATAAGGTCAGCGTTAAACACATCCAACTGCTAGTGCTGGTAAAAAAATAATGAATTCCCCTCTGCAGCCTTTATAGTGACGGGAAGAAAACGGAACTAATTATAGCAGATCTGAATCTTAATTGGATAACATTTGGTTTGCTCTATCGTAAATATCTGTCATTTTTTTTATAAAATGCTGTTTTTGTAGAGTGTGACAATGGGCAACGTGTGTTGTTACAGCCACTTCACACTGGAGAGCGTATTACAGGATGACGCCACAGGAGAACAATTTGGGGACAGGGGCAGAGTGTTTTTTTTAATCCTATAACAGGACGTGCCTAAGCAAAGCCCTTCATGGCGGGATCGCCAGACGTTATTTCTACTGAGCTTTTTTTGATTGTATTTATATCTACTAATGTCATATGAGCAATACAGTTCTGTCTGCTGGGGGAAAGACAAACGGGAAGCCATTAGGTATTTTTAGTGAGCACATATTTTGAGCTGCTATTTAATTTTCCTGAAGGGCCGGGCTTTTTCTTCTCAGACGAACTCAACCCTCTGTTTCGCCCCTTCTCTCCACCCACTTGACCCTCCTCTAAGCACCATCCTTTGGTTCAACCCCCCTATCCCCCCCCCCTCCGCCCACCCACCCACCCACCTCCCAGTACTACCCCAAGTATAATTTTGTGGCGCTAAATAATTTGTGTGGGATTTGTTCTTGTCTATTAACAAGAAAAGCAGTAATATAGATTCCCTGGAGCCAGCAACAATAGATTCCTCACACAACAACGGACCTCACCCCAGCAATGCTAGACCCCCTCAGCAACAATAGTTCCCTCACACAACAATAGACCCCCCCCCCGACCCCCCACACAGCAACAATGGACCACCCACAACAACATCCCACCTTCTGCAACAAAAGATCCACCCCTGAAAAATTAGCTCCCTCAGCAGCAACAACAGATCTCCCAACAGCCAGCATCAGTAGATCTCTTTATTAACAGTAGATCCCTACCAGCAATATAAGACCCTCCCCCCAGCAACAATAGACCCTTACACAACAACAGATCCCTACCAGTGACAATAGATCCCCCAGCAGCCAGCATTAATGGACCTTCCAGCACACATCACATGCCTGACGAAGGGGCCCGGCGTGGCTCTGAAACGTTGCACTGCTCTGTGATGTGATCCTGCAATAAAAATCAGTTTGGACGTCATCTTGTTGGTCCATTGTGTGCTGGCAAATATCTCCATTGTGACTTGCAGCACACCCCACACCCCTTTCCATTACATAGTTTCAGTGCTGGAGGTGCTGAAACTGCGTTCCCCCTGAATAAAAGCCCTGCTGAGGGGTAATTGTAATGTAATTCGCTGTACCAAATTGCCGTTTTACTTTTTGAAGTTTTGTATATTCCCTGTCTTGTAGTCAGCAGCTGATAAAATCTCAGGCATGTAAGGAATGCATTTTCACCAATCAGTCAGGACTGTGTGAATGTCGCCACTTCAAATGTTCTCAGGCTATGTTCTCTGCATTACGAAAGTTATTCGTTGTGGAAAAAAAAAAAAAAGTGTGTGAACGCGGAAAATACCACATTATAGCCACTAGATAGAGCTGAGGAGCATACATACTTCCTATTATACTTGCACCATCTAGTGGCCATAACGCAGTATTTTTTCTCATTCACAATGTTTTTTTTTTAAATAACATTTAATCTGCAAAAAATATAACTTGAAAACACTTAATTTGCCCCAGTTGCACAGAATAAATGTAAATTCATTGACATATAGCTGTGCATTTTTTTTTTTAAATATAAATACATCCAATAGGCATTGTGGGAGAGGAACAGCAATTCACACTCACAGCAAGCAGAGCTTGTGTGTTTATAATGAACTAATCTAGTGATGTATAATTCTTACATATACACTATAAAGAGAAAGGCGGCCTAATAAACTATAGGACGCAGTGACACCACTGTTTACATGTATAGAAAAAATTAAAAAAAAGATTGGATCAGTAAAAGTCAGCAAACTCTCCAATAAGCTACAGTAAGTAATCGCTGACCCCGTATCGCGCTCCTCCTCGGTAGACGTATGCGCAGCGGGGAAATAAGGACGCAGATGAGAGGATGACCCTGGCTCTGCGAAATATGCCGACTCTTGTGTTTTGAACTCCGCGTCCGTTCATGCGCAGCTAACGACGTCAAACCAAGCAGAATGGCGCTCCGGGGAAGAGGGAATATCGGGACGCCAGGATGAGGATCCGCCATGCTGCCGCGGCTCGGGCCAAGGCTGGGGGGGGGGGGGCTCACTTAGAGAAACGCTGAATTATTGATAAATCGGAGAAGATACGGCATATGGATTAATTGGCCTGTAATAATTTCTGTAAGGTGGACGCAAAACAAGGTGGGTGATTTACCGCACAGGAATCCCACAGTTGTTACATTGTATCACCAGTGCGGGGAATCGTCACATTGTAATTATTGGAACACTTCCAGTATGCCATTTCCAATGATGTGGAGGATCCTTCATTAAAATTATCTGTATAATCATGTAACTGACAGCTGAAATAAAATCAGTCAATAGTGCAGTCTGCATATAAAATGAACGTGTCAATATTTAACCACTTGTCCTCCGGAAGGTTTTACCTCCTTATGACTAGGCCATTTCTGGATATTCTGCATGGCTCTACTTTAACTGGCAATTGCGCAGTCATGCAACTGAAATTTTTATCATTTTTTTGCACACCAATAGGGCTTCCTTTTGGTGGTATGTGATCACAACTGGTTTTTTTATTTATTATATAAACAAAAAAAGACAGAAAATATTGACAAAAAAAACCCTGTTATTTTCTAAAATAATTAACATAACCGCGCTAGCAAATGAATTTAGAATTGTGAATAATCCACAATTATGAGAAATGTATATAAGCTCACAAAATGTGACAAAATTAAAAAAACAAAACAAAAAAAAACACAATAAATATATATATATATATTTTTTTTATTTTGTCACATTTTGTGAGATTATATCAATTTCTCCTAATTGTGGATTATTCACAATTCTAAATTCATTTGCTAGCGCGGTTATGTTAATTATTTTAGTTTATGTGTTTTTGTTACCTACAATTAGAACTGCAGCTTGGGGTATTGGGAAGCGCAGTAATTTTGTATTTCCTGTTATTTTCTACTTTGTTATAAAACATATCCAATAAATCACATTTCTTCAATGATTTGTGCCCAAATGTATTCTGCTACGATGAGGGAAAAAAGTATTTGATCCCTTGCTGATTTTGCACATTTGCCCACTGACAAAGAGATGATCAGTCTATAATTCTATTAGGTTTATTTTAACAGTGAGAGACAGAAAAACACATTTAAAAAAAAAGTTCTAAATTGATTTGCATTATAATGAGTGAAATAAGTACCGTATTTAGACCTCTTTCACACTGAGCCGCCCCGGGCGTCAGCGGTAAAGCGGCGATATTTTAGCGCCGTTTTAGCAGCGCTATTCGGCCACTAGCGGGGCAGTTTTAACCCCCACTAGTGGCCGAAAAGGGGTTACAGCGGCGCTTTGCCGGCGGTATAGCAGCGCTGCCCCATTGTTTTTCATGGGCAGGGGCGCTTTTTCTGGATATTTTTGTAGTTATTCTGTCTCTCACTGTTAAAATAAACCATTAAAATTATAGACTGATCATTTCTGTGTCAGTAAGCAGACGTACAAAATCAGCAGGGGATCAAATACTGTTTTTCCTCACCGTGTAAATGTCTTTGGTAAAAAAAAAAAAACAATGAATGTGTATTGGTTTCTATGAAAGTTTTATTTATATATGTGTATATATTAGAGCTGCACGATTCTGGGAAAAATGAGAATCACGATTCTTTTGCTTGGAATAAAGATCACGATTCTCTCACGATTCTCAAAAAAATAATTTTATTTTAAAGATAAAGCCTTGTCAGTGCAGCCATGTCAGTGCAGCCATGTCAGTGCAGCCATGTCAGTGCAGCCTTCCCCAGTGCAGCCTTCCCCAGTGCAGCCTTCCCCAGTGCAGCCTTCCCCAGTGCAGCCTTGGATCCCCTGTACTTGCTTCCAGGGCTTCAAAATCGCCGACCACGATTTGAAAATGGCGCCGCCGGCTCCGAAGTACACAGAGCCGGTCCTCGGCTCTTTCCGGCGGCTCTCGTTCAATTTCGGCTCCACTCGTAGTCCCGAGCGGAGCTATCCGAGTAGGTTCGGATAGCTCCGCTCGGGACTACGAGTGGAGCCGAAAGTAAACGAGAGCCGCCGGAAAGAGCCGAGGACCGGCTCTGTGTACTTCGGCGCCGGCGGCGCCATTTTCAAAACGCTGGTTCCCGGCGGCTTCTCCTCCGATCAGCCTGTTCAGGCTATTAAAAAAAATCGAGATAATCCAGACTGTAGATCGCGGGGGGGGGGGGGGGGGGTGAATCGAAATCGCGATTCTATGTACAATTAATCGTGCAGCTCTAGTATATATATCTATAATTTTTATCATAGGTGTATTTTGAATGATAGAGACAGAAGATTAACCAGAAAAATAACACATGATACAAATGTTATAATTTAACCACTTACTTACCGGGCACTTAAACCCCCCTCCTATCCAGACCAATTTTCAGCTTTCATCGCTGACGCACTTTGAATGACAATTGCGCGGTCATACAACACTGTACCCAAATGAAATTTTTGCCATTTTTTCACCACAAATAGAGCTTTCTGTTGGTGGTATTTGATCACCTCTGCAGTTTTTACTTTTTGTTAAAAAAATGTAAAAACCTGAATTTTTTAAAAAAAGAAAATGGTTATTTTTTTATATTTTGTTATAAAAAATTTTAAACTGGTAATTTTTCTCCTTTATTGATGTACGCTGATTAGGCGGCAGTGATGGGCACTGATGGGTGGCAGTGATGGGCAGCACTGCCGGGTGCCACTGATTGGCACTACAGGTGGGCATTGATAGGTGGCACTTGTGGGCATTGATAGGCGGCACTTGTTGGCACTGTTAGGTGGCACTGTGGGCACTATTAGGTGGCACTTTTAGGTGGCACTGATGAGGCAGATGTGCCTCTTCCACTTGGGGACCGATGTCCCTCACATCCTAGCCGGTGATCGGCTTTTTTTTCTACTCGCGCTATCAGTGTGAGTAAAAAAAAAAAAACTATTACCGATCTTTTGTTTACATCATGTGATCAGCTGTCGATGTCTGACAGCTGATCACATGGTAGGGGGCCGGGACCGGCCCCTTGGATCGGTGATCAGCCGAGTCTCAGTGACTCGGTGATCACAGCGCAGGGAGCGTGCACAGGGGAGGCCGTCATATGACGGCCTCCCGGGAATTAAGGTCCACGCTGTGGCCATCATTCGGCCATAGCGCGGATGCCAGGAGGTTAAGTTGCAGTTCAGTGAGTAAAATGGGTAATGATCCTCTAGCAACCAACAATAATTCTGGCTCCCACAGACTGGCTACAGTAGGTGCTCATGTGGTACATAGATTAGTCCTGTCAATTTAAGAAGGTGCTCCGAACGACAACTCGTTATGTGTATAAAAGACACCTGTCCACAGAATCTCCTTTTTCCATTCAAACCTTAACATCGTGGGCAAGACCAAAGAGCTGTCAAAGGACATCAGGAACAAGATTGTAGAGCTGAACAAGGCTGGAATGGGCTACAAGACCATCAACAAGCTTGGTGAGATGGAGACAACTGTAAGAGCAATTATTCACAAATGGAAGAAATACAAAATAACCATCAATCGCCCTCGGTCTCGAGATCCATGCAAGATTTCTCCTCATGGGGTAAGTATGATCATGATAAAAGTGAGGGGTCAGCCCAGAACTACACAGGAGGAACCTGTGAATGATCTCAAGGCAGTTGGGACCACAGTCACCAAACAAACCATTGGTAACACAATACACCGCCATGGATTGAAATCCTGGAGCACCCGCAGGGTCCCTGTCCTCAAGAAGGTACATGTACAGGCCCGTCTGAAGTTTGCCAATGAACATCTACAGTATATCCGGGATATGCAATTAGCGGACCTCCAGCTGTTGCAGAACTACAAGTCCCATGAGGCATAGCAAGACTCTGACAACCACAAGCATGACACCCAGAGGCAGCGGCATGATGGGACTTGTAGTTTTGCAACAGCTGGAGGTCCGCTAATTGCTTATCTCTGATCTATATGATTCAGAGACGGATTGGGAGAAAGTACTGTGGTCAGATGAGACCAAAATTTAGCTCTTTGCCATTAACTCGACTCCATGTGTTTGGAGGAAGAAAAATGCTGACTATGACTCTTAAGAACACCATCCCTACAGTCAAGCACGGAGGTGGAAACATGGTTTGGGGCTGTTTTTCTGCTAAAGGTACAGGCCGACTTTGCCGCATTGAGGGGCCAATAAACGGGGTCATGTATTGTAAAATCCTGTATTCTTCCCTCAGCAAGAACACTGAAGATGGGTCGTGGATGGGCAGCAAGACAATGACCCAAAACATACCGCCAAGGAAGCAAAGGAGTGGCTCAAGAAGAAGCACATTAAGGTCATGGAGTGGCCTAGCCAGTCTCCAGATCTTAATCCTATAGAAAATGTATGGAATTAGCTGAAACTTCGAGTTGCCAATTGATAGCCAAGAAATCTTAAAGCGGGAGTCCCGCGACCAATCTTTTTTTTTTTTTTTTTTTTTTTTTCTTTTAGGTCATTGAGTTACTTTGCTAATCCCAAAATAATACTCGCAGTTTGGGTGTAATATTTCTGCCTCTGTCTGTTTTCGTACTGAAGAATAACTTTAAAAATGTGATGCTGGCTGTTTCCATCTTGCTTGTGGGCATGTGAAGCCCACAAGCATTGATTTCCTGGATGCGGTGAATGCTGTTCATTCACAGCTTGTTCACACGCATGATCATTGTTCCCGCACTGAATCTTGGGAAGCCTGACACTAAGCTCCCAGGAGACAGTGCGGCGCCGGGGAAAGGCATTAAACACGCCTACTCCCACGGGAGGAGAGACAGGAAGTGCCACAATAAAGTACAATATAAAGGTAATTACAGCGATAAAAAATTTTTTCGTGTGGCATTTGAACATCTATGCAATTAACTGAAGGGGGTAAGATTAAGTTAAAAATTTGAGTGGAACCCCGCTTTAAGGATTTAGAGAAGATCTGTAAAAGAGTGGACCAAAATCCCTCCTGAGATGTGTGCAAACCTGGTCACCAACTACAAGAAACGTCTTAACTCTATGCTTGCCAACATGGGTTTCTACAAGTACCAAGTCATGTTTTGCTTGGGGATCTCTATCATATAACTTTTTTTTTTTTTTTTTTTTTTTTTTTGAATTTTTGGTTGCTATTCTGTCTCTATCATTTAAAATACACCTATGATAAAAAATTATAGACCATTCATTTCTTTGCAAGTGGGAAAACTTACAAAATCTGCAGTGGATCAAATAAATATTTTCCCTGCTGTATTATATACACTATATTGTCAAAAGTATTGTGACACCTACCTTTACATGAACTTTATTGGCATCCCAGTCTTCGTCCGTAGGGTTCAATATTGATTTGGCCCACCCTTTGCAGCTATAACCGCTTCAACTCTTCTGGGAAGGTCGTCCACAAGGTTTAGTAGTGTGTCTATGGGAGTGTTTGACCATTTTTCCTGAAGCACATTTGTGAGGTCAGCCACTGATGTTGGATGAGAAGGCCTGGCTCGCAGTCTCCACTTTAATTTATCCCAAAGGTGTTCTATCGGGTTGAGGTCGGGACTCTGTGCAGGCCAGTCAAGTTCCTCCACCCCAAATTCGCTCATCCATGTCTTTATGGACCCTGCTTTGTACACTGGTGCTCAGTCATGTTGGAACAGGAAGGGGCCGTCCCCAAACTGTTCCTACAAAGTTGAGAGCATGAAATTGTATGTTGACACCTTAAGCATTTCCTTCACTGGAACTAAGGGGCCCAACCCCTGATAAAGAAGCCCACACCATAACCCCCCCCCTCCACCAAATGATTTAGACAGTGCACAAAGAAAGGTTCTTAAATATAGATGAGTGAGTTTGGGGTGGAGGAACTCACGTTTGTGCGTGTAAAGGCAGGTGTCCCAATACTTTTGTCAATATATAATGTCTATTGCAATGGGGTAGATAGTAAACGTTAGGTGGTAGGCTGAGTTACAGTATGTGATGGCATGAATGCCTGCATCCCACAGGGTGTGAAACTGTTAATCAGCCAATCAGATTTTAGATTGCCATAAAAAGATGGAAGTAGATGCTCATTGGTTGCTTCTGTACTTCTCCCATTATAAGTTGTAACTGAAGGGGGGCACAAAGTGGATGGTAATTGATTTGCATATGGGGAGTGTCCCTGACCACTTTTTACCTTGTACTGGTTGTTGTGGCCTGACTCCATCTACAGCTGACACACAGTACAGCTTACAGCCACCTCAGTGAACTAAGCTTTTCTTCTTCTTTTTTTTTTTTTTAACTCTCCTTCCAGGGAGGACATGGACCAGGAGGAGAAGGCACGATTTGGCGAGCTCTGCAGCTCCGAGAATGGGAAGGGAAGAGAATGGTTTGCTCGCTTTGTCAGCGCTCAGGTAACGGTGGATTGTATATGTAGCGTCAATGTGAGGCTGTCTTGTAAGTCCCGCCTACATTTCTCTCCAGGAGGATGGCACCATCTTAGTTCAGGCATCATCCAGGATCACCTTCTACTTTCTGGACTGAGATCCTAGCTCAGAGATGATACGGCCATGACGCATTTTGCCTGCTTATCGGGGCTTAGTCATAGAGGTTTTTCTATGAATAAGCCCTCATGGGTAGGGCAAAATGCGGTGGGAGGCGCGGTTTGTGGAGCGGTGCAAGCTGAGGCCGCTGCATACATGCACTGACACAGATTGGACCGGGGAAGACGCAGTACTTTTTTGTGATTTTTTTTTTTTTTTTTTTTTTTTTTTTTTTCACCGGTTCAGTACTGCTCACTTGTTCCATGTAGGAGGATCAGCAACACACAGGTCCTTTTGTGAATTCCTTCATACGTGTATGACTGTAGATGTAGAGCTGTTTGTGTTTCTCTCAGTACAATGTCCGTTATGTTCTGCATTCGGTTAGAAGTTGGAGTTCTTCTATAGGATTGGTGGTTGCTTATCTGTTTCTGGCCGTTCTAGCATTGAAATCCGCTTCTGCTCTCTCCGCCTCCCCAGCGCTGCAATTCCAAGTGCGTCTCGGAGCAGACCTTCTACAGGCTGGTGCAGTCCTTCGCCGTGGTCCTCTTTGAGTAAGTGTGGTCAATTCTGCAGGGGCTCGCGGTTGGGATAACTATGTTCCCCCTCTGACCCCCCCCCCCCCTCTTTCTTCCTGTAGGTGTCACCAGATGGATGATTTTGGTCCAGCCAAGAACCTGATGACCATGTGCTTCACGTATTACTACATTGGTGAGAGGTTGATAAATGGAAACTCCTGTATTGGCCAAGCATCAGCCAATAGTCCTTTCCTGCCATGTGATACAGCTGTCCGCCATGCTCCTCTTACAGTCTTTAACCCCGCCCCTTTTCTGCAAATTATTTTTTGCCTTACTTTATACAGAAAAGAGCGGCACTTCTGTTCAATAATGGTGTAGGTAAAGTAAAGGAATTCATGAATTCCTGATCCAAGTGCTAACGCGTTTCGCTTACTAGAATGAAAAGGCGGCAGATGGAGGAAATTTTTACGCATATGAAACACTCAGGACTATCGTTTGTTACGAAGGCAAGGCCAAGGTTTGGGGGGTGGGGGGCCGAAGGGCCAGCACCTTCATGTTACAATGTATTCAATGTTTCCTCTAGTAGTTATACAGAGATACAGTTTTCACAAAACGTTACATTTCAACTTGTGTATATTCCTTATCAAAACCGTTATAGTGTATCCTATATTCTATGACGTGTTCTATAATGTACCAAACAAGTATCTCCCCTCCCCTACTAAGACTAACCTTTTAAAACAAAAATCACCAAATATCTACAAATATACAGAAAAAGTACACTTCAGTTTTTACTGCTAGCCAACAGAGTCGTAAATTCATTCACTTCAGTAATAGAAACCCTATAGCTATAATAGAAGAACATGTCCCATCCATAGTGACAAAAGAACAAAAAACACTGGAGGCATTGTAACAAATAGTGGTGGGACAGGCTCGCTCAGTGCGAATTTGCAGAACTGCAGCTGACATCGCATGACATCATAGATGGACGTACTACCCTGTGCGCTCAGGCACACCCTCCCCCCGCTCCAGATGCAAATAGTTGGCATGGAGGGTGCCCTGGACATTGGTGGCCTTTCATTTGCTATTTAGCAGCTGGAGGTAGGTGGTCATCTGCACATGCGTGTTTTTTTTTTTTTATTGTGGGGGGGAAAGGGAGGAGAATGTGGTCAGCTAACAGAAAGCTGCGACTTGGTGGCTGCTCCTTTTACCATCCCCTCCCCCTCGGTGCTCATGCCAAAAGCTATTCCTGATTAAGCTCACTCTAAGCAAAATGCGTCAGGTGGGACTGTCCATGTACCAGGAATTTGTTTCTTATAACTTTGACGATTATTGGACAGGAGAGATGAGAGACGGGCCCCCACCCGTGATTTGGAGGAATAAGAAGGAAATTATCTGGAGCCGAGTGTGATTTATTTTTATTTTTTTCAGATTTTATGCCTTACTTTAGGCATCGATTTTTATTTTTTTTTATTTTTTTTTACCATATTGGCTCCATTTGTACGTATTACATTACCCGGTAGTGACTGTCCTAGTGCAATTTTTAAAGAGGACCTGTCAGCATAATCCAATATTGTTGAGGATACAAGCTGTTCTCAGACTCGTGTGACCTGAAGTCTTGGCAGCCCAGGTTCTATGATCTCTGGCTACAAGGAGCATTGTGGGTCTTTGAAATAATTAGAGACTGATGTTCCTTTTTCATGTGTGCAGTATATATTAACTGCAAAGGGGTTACAGCGCAGTAAGTATACACTTATAGCCATAGGTGTGCGCAGCCTATTGCTTTAGGGTGTGCACCCCAAAGCTCAAACACATAATACCGATCACTCACGATGAAAGGGAAGGGGCCAGTAAGTTACATATTTACCAGCCCCTTCCCCTACTCATCCTAAAACATCCCCACAGCAACAGCCAGGGGGAGAGGAGAGTTGGGAAGCCGGCAGCACTGCAAGGGGAAGGAGGGGGGGAGCCAGGGCACTAGGGGGGATCTGTGCTGCACAGTGTGATTAGGGTGTGCCTGGGCACACCTGGCACACCCTGTGTGCACGCCTATGCTTATAGCCAGTAATATAGCAACTTCAGGCATCCCTGCCCTTTTATAGGGGTGTTTTTAGCTCCAGCTGTGTCTGCCCCATATTGGCACTATATGTCCACACTCATAAGAGTAGCTATTTTAGAAAATAAGAGGTTGGCAAATCTGCAAGATAGGGTAGGGACTGGCCAGAGGGGGGATCACTTTGACTTAGTTGGCCATCTTGAACATGTATTGCAATATATGATAAGTAAGAATCCTTATTTTACAAGCAATAGTCTTCTATAGGAAAGGGTTAACAAGTGGCAACACCTCCCCAGCTTCTCTCGTATGTTGTATATATGAAGCTATTTAGGACCCGAGCATTTATTTCTCCTGCATGGTGCAGGTTGGTAACTATAGAGGGTATGGATGCCTGAAGTTGCTATATTACTAGCTATAAATGTATACTCGCTGTGCTGTACACCCTTTATACATTATACAGTAAAACCTTGCATTGTGAGCTTAATTCATTCCAGAAACATGCTTGTAATCCAAAGCACTTGTATATCAAAGCGAATTTCCCCATAAGAAATAATGGAAACTCAAATGATTCATTCCACAGCCATTTATTCATATGTCCTTCAGTTTATAGTCCATATAAAAAGATTATAGCAATGTGACCAGGTTTTGTAACCATAAAATGTCCATCTACAAATGGAAGCCTCCACAAGGGAATTAGAAGTAAAATCTATCAGGAGCTCCAGAGTATAAAAGAGAAGAGAGGCGCCTCTAAGTGTAGCAATATGTTGCTAAATGTTGTGCCTTCATTAAATGTAACCATATTGCTACACTTAGAGGCGCCTCTCTTCTCTTTTATATTCAGTTGTGACATGACGCTACATGTATATCAAGACATTGCTTGTATATCAAGTCAAAATTTATTAAAAAAATGTTGCTTGTCTTGCAAAACGCTCTCAAACCAAGGTTTTACTGTATATTGATTAAGTTGGTGTTTTCTTTGGAATCCACCTAGTTACTTGCCTAGACAACCATATTTACTTTCTGCCTACTAGTGCTGTCTACCCTCCTAAATTGTGCATTTGTGTATGTGTATATGTGTATGTGTGTATATATATATATATATATATATATATATATATATATATATATATATATATATATATATATATATATATATATATATATATATATATATATATATATATATTGCTGTTTTCCCCAGAACAGTCGCTGTCTGTACTTCCTTTCTGTTTCTAGCCATTTGTACAATTTCCACAGTATCAGTAGTTTCCTTTTACATGTGATCCATGTCTCTTTTTTTTCCTAGTGTTCTAGTCAGCTGTTTCCATTGCCCCCCCCCCCCTCCCAGTTGCTCCTCAGGCCTCCAATTAACCCTTGCAGTAGGTGCCTTTTGTTAATGGGTGCCCTCCAGCTGTTGCCGAACTACAAGTCCCATCATGCCTCTGTCTTTGGGAGTCATGCTTGTAACTGTCAGCCTTGCAATGCCTCATGGGACTTGTAGTCCTGAAACAGGTGGAGGGCCACAGGTTGAGAACACTTGCTTTGGATGATCACTCCCCCTTTTTTATTCTGCAGGGAAGCCTCACGTGTCGCCCACAGAGTCGCGGGAGAAGCCGGTGAGCACCGGCAGCATTGACGCCTATTTCAAGTCTGCCAACAGCTGGCTGGCTGAGAAGAAGGACAACGTGGAGCGTCTGCTGAGGACCACCTCCGTCACCACCGAGAACATGAAGGGCTTTTTCGGAGGGCTGGAGAGCAAACTTAAGGGTCCGCCCGCCAAAAAGAATGGGTAAGAGATATTTCTAGAGGCATGCAAAATGTGAAAAAAGCTGTGCAAAGAGCGATTACCCTACAGCAACCAATCAGGAGCTGGAATTACTGGGACTGCCAACCCCAGCGTTTATCCTCTCCATTTTTCTAGTCCTATTTTGGGTTATATGTACTGTGTGGGCACTGACCAGATTACAGGTTTGCTTTTGAGAAGTAAAAGGATACATTAGAAACATTGTAGCAGCGTGCGTGCAATAAAAACTCTGCAGTCCTTCGCAACCTGTTGCCTACCAAGTAAAACACATGCAGCGGTAAAAGGGTGGGCTTTAGCGCCCACACGCCACAAATATGTGCTCACTAGTTGGAAACAACTTTTGAAATCTTATTAACCACTTGCCCGACCGCAAGACTTGGCGGCAGAGCGGCTCTCCTGCACCGGATCATGTACCCCCTAGTACGTGATCTGCTACTTATGGATGGGGGGGGCGGATGTGTCCGCGCGCTGCTGGTTCCGCGTCTGTGCTGTGATTAGATACAGCACAAGCCGATCACTGGGTGCCGGCCAATGGATGTCCTCCAGCACCCACTGATCAGCAAGGAGAGGCACAGAACCAGAGCTCTGTTCTGTCAGCAGGAATGTGATGGATGTTCTTTAAAAAATCCATCACATCCCTTCGTAAAAACAGCACACACAGTACACATAAACCCTTGTTAGGCACACTTTTAACCTTAACCCCTTGATCTCCCCTGATGTTAACCCTTCCCAGCCAGTGTCATTAGTACAGTGACAGCACATATTTTTAGCACTGATCACTGTATTAGCGAATGAGGGTGGGGGTAAACGTGAAATAATTATAACTCACACGGAGGCACCATCCCTAGTAGAAACAAAAATTGGAAAGACGTGGGGTGGGACTTTGCATGTGCCTCGATGGCGTATGGAAAAATAACTTATAACACAGTATTTTTAAAAAAAAGATGTACAGATACTTTATTTACCATCCTTGGATGGGAATATTTAAAACATTACAATCTGAAAGAGTACAGTTTACTGTTTGGTTGATCCAGCTTGTGCAAGTCCTGGTATAGAGTATCAAAGATGTGGCCTAGGCGTTTCGCATTTTATCAAGGATGGTAAATAAAGTATTTGTACATCTTTTTTAAAAAATACCGTGTTATAAATTATTATCCATACTCCATCGAGGCACATGCAAAGTCCCACCCCACGTCTTTCCAAATTTTGATCACTCTATTAGTTTCACTGGTTCCCGCAAAGTGTCAAAAGTGTCAGGTTTCCACCGCAATATCGCTGTCCCGCATCGCTGCCACTAGACACTAAAACTTTTGCACAAATCAATCATTTTACGCTTATTTGGGATTTTTTTTTTTTTAACCAAAAACATGTAGCAAAATACATATTTGCCTAAATTAATGAAGAAATTAGATTTTTTTTTTTTTTCAGTTTTTTTATTGGATATATTTTATAGCTGAACACTATAAGATATAAAAAAAAAATCTAAATTGTCGCTCTTCTTTTGTTTATAGTGCAAAAAATAAAAACCGCAGAGGTGATCAAATACCACCAAAATAAAGCTCTATTTGTGGAGAAAAGATTACCTAAATTTTCATTTATATACAGCGTTACGTGACTGCGCAATTGTCAGTTAAAGTAACGTAGTGCCGTATTGCAAAAAATGTCCTGATCATCTGACCTCCGGCCTACCCCTCAGTCTTGCACAGTTGTATCGGCTCCTCTCCTGGACTGAAATGGCTGGAAGACGTCCATCATTATCCAGCCCTTTCCTCCCAAGAAGCCCCCAGTGATGTTCACCATGGTAATGGCATCCTAGGGGTGCCGGAAAAATACTTTTGGACGGCACACCATTGGCGCTTCATTTAGCGCAAGGACACGTCACCTCTTGCTCATCTTGCACTGCGCCTTTGGATGTAGCCTTCTAGCTAGCCAGGGCATTTTTTGTATTGGCTGGAATGCCTGCTGTACTGCACGTGACCTCCTTCTTTTTTTTTTTTTCTTTCTTTGTCACAAGCATTTGCACTGCATGTGTGTCTTTTTGTGTGTTTTTGCATAAAGATGGAGGGTGCAGGTCATCATGGGCCCTGCCCTGATGCTGGGGGAAGGTTATGTGGCCTTTTGGGTCTTTTACCTCTTCCCAGCCAGAGGGGGGGGGGGTCTCTCTCTTCAGAAGAGCCGCTCACCAAATACTTGGTGGACCACAGCTCATCAGGGCATTTGATATTTGCATAACTCCTCCCACCGCTTGCATCAGTGCTGAGGACTTTTGAAAGGAGAGCTGAGGCCGGGTGCTGGGATATGTTCAGAAAGCTATGTACAGCACCCTGCCAACCTCTCCCACCAGACATGATCTGCCTGCATTGCAAAGAGAAGCATAGAGACCCAGGAATGACATCTCTCCATCTGTAGTAAAATACAGCATATAATGAAGATTAGAAAGTTTTTAAATAAAAACGTCTTTAGAATGTTGATGAGGGGGAATGCAAAATATAAGTCGATTTATATTTCTCCTTGACACGTTAAAGCTTCTCTGAGATTTTAGTGATTGGGTTACACCCAACTAAAATGAGGCGAAAAGCATTTCAGGTTCTCAGGACATCGGTGTACTCCTGGCTGTGAACTGGGCAAAAAGACATCTGCTGATGCTTGCAGGCACCTTTCTTTCAGCATGTTTAAATATTGACTTCACAGGTTCACTTTAAAAACCCTAGGGTAGTAAATGAAATCCCTTTTTTCTTCCAGCCAATCCGAAGACTCTCCAAGAGAGCAGCCGTCCAATGACAGTGAGTGGGTCCCTTCCTGTTGTCGTATCTTGTGTGTTGCGTCGTCTTTCCGGGGCGCACATTGTGTGTTCTCACCTCTCGTTCTTTGTGTTCAGTTCCCCTGCAGAGTCCCGATGACAAGAAGGGGGAGAAGATTTACCTGTACTCACATCTGAAGCAACAACCAATCTGGTAAGGGGGGGAGGAAAAGGAGCGCGGGGTCAGTGATGAGTGTTCTGCGGTGATGGCGTCCCGCGGAGTTGACCTGTGTAGAGGAAAACTGCTAAACTACTTGGACCCCGTTCACACCGGTGCGACTGGTCATGAGATTTGACAGTTCCAAGTCTCAGCCCATTGCCAGCAATGGAACCTTTCATATCGCCGTGACTCATGTTGCAGCGATTATGAAAAGGGTTCCTGCACTACGTTTTACCGATTTGCGGCTTGCAAAGACTTCTGTTAAATTAAGTCGCAAGCCGCAATGAAATCAGTAGTGCAAATCGCACTGATCCGCGGCTTTGAAATGGCGCTGAAGTAGAGAGATTTCAAAGTGGGACCAATGTGAAAGAGGCCTTAAAGTGGAGTTTACAATGATCAGGATATTTACATTGTTAATGTATATATGTATCTGTGTGTGTGTGTGTATGTATGTATATATATATATATATATATATATATATCTATATAGATATATATCTATATATATATATATATATATATATATATCTATATATATCTATATCTATCTATATCTATATATCTATCTCTATCTTACCGTTTATACAGCACTTTACATATACAGTGGATATAAAAAGTCTACACACCCCTGTTAAAAAGTCGGGTTTCTGTGCTGTAAAAAAATGAGACAAAGATAAATAATTTCAGAACTTTTTCCACCCAATGTGAACTATAGCCCTGGTTCACATTGATGCGATTTGGCGCATGCCAAATCAGCAGCTGTTGCCTGCAATGGAACCGTCCGAATCAGTGCGATGCTGACTTGCGGCGCCGCACCGATTCCCAAAAGTAGTTTCTGTACTACTTTTTGCGATTTCAATAGATTTCTGTGTAGGAAACCGCATAGATGTCTTTGAAATCGTCGGGCTGACGTGCGGGAATGAAATCGTGCGAGTTCAGCTGAACTCGCACGGTTTCATTCCTGCATCAATGTGAACCAGGGCATAAACTGTACAACTCAATTGAAAAACAGACTAAAATCTTTTAGGGGGGAAGTGAAAATAAAAAACTAAAACAATGGGGTTGCATAAGTGTGCACACCCTCTTATGACTGGGGATGTATCTGTGTTCGGAATAAGGCCCCATACACACTATTATTTTTTTCTTCAGATCTTTGTCTTCAGATTTACTAAAACTATATAATATGGGGGACAAGCCTTAAGAGTTTCAATTTGTATGCAATTAGGCAGGCCCTTGCACTACATGGTTTTGGTAAATCTGAAGACAAAAATCTGCAGAAAATCTAATGGTGTGTATGGGGTCTTAAGCAATCACATTTAAACCCATGTTAAATAGGACTCAGTACACACCTGCCATCATTTAAAGTGCCTCTGATTAAACCCAAATAAAGTTCAGCTGTTCTAGTAGGTCTTTCCTGACACTTTCTTAGTCACATCCTACAGCAAAAGCCATGGTCCACAGAGAGCTTCCAAAGCATCAGAGGGATCTCATTGCTAAAAGGTATCAGTCAGGCGAAGGGTACAAAAGAATTTTCAAGGCATTATATATACCATGGAACACAGTAAGACAGTCATCATCAAGTGGAGAAAATATAGCACAACAGTGACATTACCAAGAACTGGACATCCCTCCAAAATTGATGAAAAGACGAGAAGAAAACTGATCAGGGAGGCTGCCAAGAGGCCTACAGCAACATTAAAGGAGCTGCAGGAATATCTGGCAAGTACTGGCTGTGTGGTACATGTGACAACAATCTCCCGTATTCTTCATAGGTCTGGGCTATGAGGTAGAGGGGCAAGATGGAAGCCTTTTCTTACAAAGAAAAACATCCAAGCCCGGCTAAATTTTGCAAAAACACATCTGAAGTCTCCCAAAAGAATGTGGGAAAACATGTTATGGTCTGATGAAACCAAGGTTGAACTTTTTGGCCATAATTCCAAAAGATATGTTTGGCGCAAAAACACTGCACATCACCAAAAGAACACCATACCCACCGTGAAGCATGGTGGTGGTGGCCACATCATGCTTTGGGGCTGTTTTTCTTCAACTGGAACAGGGGCCTAAGTCAAGGTAGAGGGAATTATGAACAGTTCCAAATACCAGTCAATATTGGCACAAAACATTCAGGCTTCTGCTAGAAAGCTGAACATGAAGAGGAGCTTCATCTTTCAGCATGACAACGACCCAAAGCATACATCCAAATCAACAAAAGAATGGCTTCACCAGAAGATTCAAGTTTTGGAATGGCCTAGTCCGAGCCCAGACCTGAATACCATTGAAAATTTGTGGGGTGATGTGAAGAGGGCTGTGCACAGGAGATGCCCTCGCAATCTGACAGATTTGGAGTGTTTTTGCAAAGAAGAGCGGGCAAATATTGCCAAGTCAAGGTGTGCCATGGTGATAGACCTATACCCAAAAAGACTGAGTGCTGGAATAATATCAAAAGGTACCTCAACAAAGTATTAGTTTCTGGGTGTGCACACTTGTGCAACCATATTTTATTTTTTTTATTTTTACTTCCCTCCACCTAAAACATTTCAGTTTGTTGTTCAATTGAGTTGTACAGTTTATAGGTCACATTAAAGGTGGAAACAGTTCTGAAATGATTCATCTTTGTCTCATTTTTTTTACATCGCAGAAACCTGACATTTTACCAGGGGTGTGTAGACTTTTTATATCCACTGTATATTGTATATTCACATCAGTCCCTACCCTCATGGAGCTTACAATCGAAGGTCCCTAACTCACATTCATACACATACTAGGGCCAGTTTGGACAGGAGCCAATTAACCTACCAGCACATCTTTGGAGTGTGGGAGGAAACCCGCATGGGGAGAACATGCATACTCCATGCAGGCTGTGCCGTGGAGGAACTGTACACTGAGTATAATTCCTCTGCATAGGCTGCAGATTTTGTCTTTTTTGTGTCCCCTCTTCTGCCTACCCCTCGGCCTGTTGACTATACACCACCACATTTAACCCCACAAAAAAATGTTATATCTATTAGGTTGGCAGTACAGCTTATTCAGGAGCAGGAAAATGTATCCAAACATCAGAGATCCCAACTTTGTGAAGTCTTCCAACTGTTAGAGGTGTGGGGGACACTATAAAGAAGGAAAAAAAAATATATGATTTTCTACCCCCCATAGCTGTCAGAGCCATGATGTCTCCCAAATGAAGGATTCATTCACAAAGCTAACATAACAAGCAGCGGTGTAGCATGGGTTGCAAATGCCTGGGGCAAGTATTGCGCCCCCTAACCCGCGGACTATTATCACTCCCTGTGTCCCTTCCACCAGGGAAAAAAAAAAAATAAGTATTGTGACGCCTGCCTTTACATACACGTGAACTTTAACCACTTTCCGACCAAGCCATTGCCGAAAGACGGCAACAGCGCGGTCGGCTAGTTCAGGGTGGACGTCCGTGGGACATCATTCCAGAATGTTGCTCCTGCGCGCCACCTGGGGCGCGCACCTGGGAACATCCGTGAACGCCGGGTCCTCCGGCTCAAATGACGGAGCGATCACTTGTAAACAAACCGGTGTCACGTCATGACGCCGGTTCCTCCCTCCTCTCTCTGTACCGATCGGTACAGTGCGAGGGGGAGAGATGGCAGCGCTGTGGGCTGGATGTTTAGTGCCCACAGCACTGCTCAATGTAAATAATGGCAATACTCTGCAACACTGCAACATTGAGCAATACTCTGCAACACTGTGCAACATTGAGCAATACTGTGCAACACGGCAAAACTCTGCCAGTACTCTGCCAGTACTCTGCCAGTACTCTGCCAGTACTCGCTATTGCTCTACCAATACTCTGCCAATACTTTTTTTTTTTTTTGTCGAATTTTCAGTCTTTTTTGATTTATAGCGCAAAAAATTAAAAACCCAGCGGTGATTAAATACCACCAAAAGAAAGCTCTATTTGTGTTAAAAAAAGGACAAAAAATTCATATGGGTATAGTGTTGCATGACTGAGTAATTGTCCTTCAAAGTGTGAGAGCACCGACAGCTGAAAATTGGTCGGGTTAGGAAGGGGGTTTAAGTGCCCAGTTGCCAAGTGGTTAATGGCATCCCAGGGTGCTGTTCGTGACCCGACCAGGAGGGGGGTGGTAGCGATTGGATTGTTTGGCGCCCCCCCACCAAAAAAAAAATCACCAGCCACCACTGCTTGTGGGTTTAACTAATAATTTTCAAAATTGAGTTGGCCTAACCTTTGCAGCTATAAAAAGCCTCAACTCTTCTGGGAAAGCTGTCCACAGGGTTTAGGAGTGTGTCTATGGGAATGCTTGGCCATTCTTCCAGAAGAGCATTTGTGAGGGCAGGTACTGATGTTGGAAGAGAAGGCCTGGCTCGCAGTCTCTAATTCTTCCGAAAGGTGTTTTATTGGGTTGAGGTCAGGACTCTGTGCAGGCCAGTTAAGTTCCTCCGCCCCAAACTCGCTCATCCATGTCTTTATGGACCTTACTTTGTGCACTGGTGAGCAGTCATGTTGGAACAGGAAGGGGCCATCCCCAAATTGTTCCCACAAAGTTGGGAGCATGAAATTGTCCAAAATGTCTTGATGACGGCTTAAGAGTTCCCTTCACTGCGACGGGGAAACCTATAATATATATATATCTGTTGTTTTGTTTTATGATGGTTATTTTATCACATATTTTGGTGTGGCTTGTCA
Organism: Lithobates septentrionalis; assembly: GCA_037952835.1. Classification (NCBI taxonomy): domain Eukaryota; kingdom Metazoa; phylum Chordata; class Amphibia; order Anura; family Ranidae; genus Lithobates; species Lithobates septentrionalis. The sequence continues at coordinate 379,348 of JBBDGP010002514.1, read as the reverse complement.
AGAGACAAGCAGTATCAGGGGCACAAGTTACAAGACACCTGTATACTCTTCCCGCAATGCCCTCTCTATTATGATATATGTTTATGGAATTTTTCTATATTCCTTTGATGTTCACATGTCTTTGAAAACGTCAATAAAACCATTGGATTTGAAAAACCTAATCTTGGGAGCAGCCTGGGGTGACAACGCATCTCCTTCATAGAATACATTGAGTGAGCGTTGTCACCCTAGGACAGGAAGTGTTACTGGCAGGACCATCAGGTGAAAATAAAGGGGGGGAAAAAAGCCTGAAGAAATAAAACAAATCCTGTCACCACATCTAAAGACTGGCAAGGGGTGTCGGGACTAATATAAAATGGAGATCTCTAATTCTCCAATGAGCATAGAAGAATAACCCGTATATCACGGATGAGATAAAATGAGAACAGGGCCATTTTATAAGACCATTAAATCCCAACTCCTCTCAACACAAAGAAACACATTTATGGCGCGGTGAGTGCGACTTTCACCCAACATTCACCGGTGGTGAAACAATAATTTAAAACACATACAGCAGGAACATTCATATTGTGCAATACATGTTTTGGCGTTTGTCAGATTCATTGCTTTAAGAATTTACCCCAAAATGTTAAAGTTTTAGCAGAGCTGGTCTTCAATAAATAGGGATCTGGCTGACCTGTGCTGTTTGCTGTTTATGATAGGCACACGCTCAGGTTCTGGAACGCGGCGTTCTTTGATGCTGTGCATTGCGAGAGACGGAAGCGATCGCCCACGACCAGGTGAGAACCACACAGAAAAAAAAAAAGGGAATAGAGGCAAGCAGAGCACGAAACTAGCACCCCCCCCCCCCCCAGTTCTATAAGGATGTGTATTACTGAGCTGTCCAGAGGAGCGTAAACAATAAAACTTGAGAGCGATTTCACTAAACGGCTGCTGGGGGAAGTGACTTGTTATAATTTTCACAGTCTTATCGCTGGCGGCTCGCTCTGGGGAAACGCCATCTGTGAGGGGCGGTGGCTGGGAAATGAGATCCAAGAAAGTTTGTCAACACGTTTTAATTGAAGAGCTGCAGGAGAGGGGTGTTGGGGGCTGAACAGCAATTGGGCCTTGGCTGGCTGCCACCTCTTTCTGTATATTTTTTGGGTGGAGAATAATAAAGGGAAGGGGGAGGGGGTGTTATCCAACATGGCCTTGGGCCAGGTATGAGAACTACTGTGGAAAAGATTAAAGTGTGTGTAAAGTAATAAAAAAAAAAAAAAAAAAAGTTGGGAAATACTTGGCCTTGTCCTTTTTTGTAAGGCTGCTTTCACAATGAGGCGCTTTACAGGCGCTATAGCGTTAAAAATAGCACTTGCCTAGCGCCTGTAAAGAGCCTCTCCTCTCACTCCAGAGTCAAAGCCCGAGTGCTTTCATACTGCAGCGGTGCCCTGGCAGGACACCACAAAAAGTCCTGCAAGCCGCATCTTTGAGGCGCTGTAGGAGCAGTGTATACACCGCTCCTGAAGCACCCCTGCCCATTGAAATCAATAGGCAGCGCCGGCAAAGCGCCGCTATAGCGATGCTTTGCAGGCGCTTTTAACCCATTTTCGGCCGCTAGCGGGGGTTAAAACAACGGTAAACCGCCCCTAAAATTAGCGGCGCTTTGCCACCAACGCCCCAGTGTGGAAGTAGAGAAGCAAAATGATACCCCAGCTCCACTGCCAATATAATGATCTATGAACTTTGATCCGGTGCTCTAGCCAGGACGTTCAGGCCCCAAAATGCAGTACTTGAATCAGAAAAGGGCTGGCGACTCGGATGCTCTTGAATAAAAGTCCTTTATTGGGTTGCATGGGTACAGGCTATGCTGACGCGTTTCGGCTAGCCGAAGCGCGTCAGCGAAGCCTGTACCCGTGTACCCATGTAACCCAATGGGTACAAGAGCATCCGAGTTGCCAGCCCTTTTCTGATTCCAGTGTGAAAGTAACCTAAAGCAAACTCTGCAATGTGTATAAGATCTAGGAAAGCTATAAAATACCTAGTGATCCTGCCACTCCTGTTAGCAGAGAAACCCCTTCCTCCTTGTTATTGACTTTGCTAAGCATGGAAGCATATCGGTCCTTATGTTGGTCAGTTTGCATCTCTTCTGACTTCAGGACACAGTGCCCGCAATCCCAAAATCAGATTACAACTGCTATTCCCCTGTGTAGCGCTCCAAGGTTTGAGCTCTTGCTCAGAATTGCACCTTCCACGCCCCCATCCAGCCTTCAGCAGTTTGAATGACAGCAGCTCCTGCCCAGCATTAGAGCTTCCTGTGCAGCTCTCTACAGTTTGAGTTACAGCGGCTTTTGCTCAGTATTACAGGTGCCACACTTCCATCCTCAACAGTTTGAGAGATTGCGGCGCATACTCAGCGACCGCGCCACCATCCATCCCTCCACAATTTGAATGACAGTGGCTCCTGCTCAGCAATACAGCTGCTGCACCCCTATCCAGCCTTCTACAGTCTGATTGACAGTGGCTCCTGCTTAGCATTACAGCTGCTGCACCCCTGTCTATCTCTCCACAATTTGAATGACAGTGGCTCCTGCTTTGCATAACCGCTGCTTCACCCCTATCCAGCCCTCCACAGTCTGATTGACAGTGGCACCTGCTTAGCATTACAGCAGCTGCACCCCTATCCAGCCCTCCACAGCTTGAGCAACAGAGGCTCCTGCTTGGCATTACAGCTGCTGCACCCCTATCCAGCCCTCCAGAGTCTGATTGACAGTGGCACCTGCTTAGCATTTACGGCTGCCACTCCCCAATCCAGCCCTCCACAGAGTGACCGCTACCCCTGGCCGTTTAGCAGCTTTTGCACCCTTCGCCCCCCACCCCAAGCTGCAGGGAGAAGAGGGGACCAAGGGGTCACGTGACCGCAGATAAAGGGGTGATATACTTGGTGATGGTACTACTTGTACTTATTTTGACTTTACGTACTCTTTTACTTTCTCCTACTGTGAGAGGGGGTCGTTCACCTATTGGCCAGCTTATCTAAAAGCCAGTGCATCAAATTCATTCATTCAGTAGGCTGCACCCAGTTGAGCTTTTTACTGCAAAATGTGCTGTTTTCTAATAGCGTATTGATGTATATAAGGAAAAATAAATATTTCAACAAGGAGAATATTTTAGTACTTCCCATGGAGAGGGAGAGGGCAGGGTGTTAGGAATGCGGACATAGATACAGAACAGGGCCCGTGGTACCATCTTAGTTGGCACAGTGGATGTAAAAGTTAAGGAACTGGAAGGGGCGTGGCCTTGAGCTCGATGGGATAGGACGGCAGTAGTGAGAGCGCCGCTTGCACTTGATCCTATATACACCATCCTGGTCATATATCCGTGGATTTTGTATACTTGCCCATCTCTGGTGGACACCTACACCCTTCCGTATCAGGTCTCCGCCAAAGAAAATCAGAGATGCCAGCTCGCTAGAATCTGGTTAACGAGCTGAGCGTGGGCGTGTTCACTCCAGCTGCTGCACTGCAAAGCAGTGACTGGTATGTGGCCTTGTCCAGCCAGACCAGCGTGGCTTTGATGTACCAATAGCAGTGCATTGCCCTGTTTCTTCATTTTTTTATTTTTTTTTTACTTTAAACAAACTTTATTGACATTTCAAAGATTTCTATCTGCTGGTGTGCAATGACCCATGCTGCACTGGAAAAAAGTACTGTACGTAGTGCTTATTTTTAACATACCACCACAACAAGGGTGTGAACCCGGCCACACCATAGACAAGCCATTTTTTCTTGTCTTGTGGCAGAAGTGCAGTGCGGCTGAGCAGTCCTACCACATCTAATGTAAGTAGACCCTTAGTCACTGAACGGACCCCCCCCCCCCCCCCATGTGAGTCTATAGAAGGAGGACACTAAACACTTTCAGATTATCAGCAAAGAGAAATCACATTAGACCTGACATGGCAATATCCAGTATGTGTAGGAACAAGTGCCAGCCAGACTCTCCCGGATAATTAATGCACATATTTGCCAGCACACCATGGATCTTCAAATGTTGTCCAAAGCTTTTATTGCAGAAAGATCACATCGCAAGACAAGTGCAACGTTTCTGAGCCACGCAGGACCCCTTCTTCAGGCATGTGGTGTGACGCTCACGTTCCCGCAAAGTGCACAGTCTATTTGCCTTTAGTAAATCAACCCCTATGTTTCATGTTAAAACTTCAAATACAGGTGTAACCTGAAACATGGTCCAGTAAGTAGACTATGCCTTTAAGGACTATTCCATTATACTTCTTTTTTTTTTTTGCAGCTCAGAACTTTGAGCAAATAGCAACCTTTATCTTTCAGAATATCTCTTTCCTCCCCACCCAACTATAGTCTCCTTCCTGCATCACAGTGAAATGATTATACCCCCCCCACGGGTCTGCATTTTGTGCATTGCGGTTATAGTCTGCTGCGGTGAGGCCACCCGAGCATCTTTATTACCCTCTGTTCTATCTCATTAACTGGATGACCTTTTTCCGGTATGAATACAAAAAATTATGATAAGACTTTAATCACTTCCATTAAATAATCTTTATAAACATGTTGACATTCTTCCTCTAATTGGCCTTTTCGCCGCTCCTCCGAGATGGCGTCTGCTCAGGTCCTATTTGGCTGGTGCTTTAGTACCTGCGCTGTCATCTGTGGTGTTTAATTGCACCGAGAAAGTATCACCAAGGGCCATCTGAGTCAGCCGAACAGCTGCCTGTTATCGTACACTGGAACTTGCCTGACGTAGATTCCAGCATTTTATGACATTTTTTAAAATATTCATCCAGACAGTTAGGGCAAAGGGAGACTTTACAGCTTACATTGAGTTCGGTTACTTATTCCTGTACAAATTGATGGCGTGATGGTTTCGCAGCCCACAGTGTACTCATCACTTGACCAACTTGGTTAACTTTAAAAGTTTCAGTGGGGAAAATAATTATTTGATCCCTTGCAGATTTTGTAAGTTTGCCCACTTACAAAGAAGTGAAAGGGTCTATAATTTTTATCATATATTTATTTTAAATGATAGAGACAGAATATCAACCAAAAATCCAGAAAAAACACATGATACAAATGTAGTATAAGTATTTGATCCTCTACCAACCAACAATAATTCTGGCTCCCACAGACTGGCTACAGTATGTGCTCATGTGGTACACAGATTAGTCCTGTCAATTTAAGAAGGTGCTCCTAACGACAACTCGTTATGTGTATAAAAGACAACTGTCCACAGAATCTCTTTCTTCATTCAAACCTCACCATCAAGGGCAAGACCAAAGAGCTGTCAAAGGATGTCAGGGACAAGATTGTAGACCTGCACAAGGCTGGAATGGGCTACAAGACCATCTGCAAGGAGCTTGGTGAGAAGGAGAAAACTGTTGGAGTGATTATTCGCATAGAAGAAATACGAAATAACCATCAATCGCCCTCGGGCTGGATCTCCATGCAAGATTTTGCATCATGGGGTAAGGATGATCATAAGAAAAGTGAGGGGTCAGCCCAGAACTACACAGGAGTAGCTTGTGAATGATCTCAAGGAAGTTGGGACCACAGTCACCAAACAAACCATTGGTAACACCATGGATTGAAATCTTTCAGCGCCTGCAAGGTCCCTGTCCTCAAGAAGGCACATGTAAAGGCCCATCTGAAGTCTGCCAATGAACATCTAAATGATTCAGAGAAGGATTGGAAGAAGGCGTTGTGGTCAGATAAGACCAAAATTGAGCTCTTTGGCATTAACTCCAGTTGCCGTGTTTAGAGGAAGAAAAATGCTGACTATGACCCTAAGAACACCATCCCTACAGTCAAGCACGGAGGTGGAAACATTGAGCTTTGGGGCTGTTTCTCTGCTAAAGGTACAGGCCGACTTTGCCGCATTGAGGGGACAATGGCCGGGGCCATGTATTGTAAAATCTTGGTTGAAAACCTTCTTGCCTCTGCCAGAACACTGAAGATGGGTCGTGGATGGGTCTTCCAGCATGACAATGACCAAAAAAATATACGGCCAAGGCAACAAAGGAGTGGCTCAAGAAGAAGCCCATTGCGGTCATGGAGTGGCCTAGCCAGTCTCCAGATCTTAAGCCTATAGAAAATGTATGGAGGGAGCTGAAAGTTGCCAAGCGACCTTAAAGGGGTTGTAAACCTGGTAACCAACTAAAAGAATAATCTGACCTCTGTGCTTGCCAACAAGGGTTTCTCCACCAAGTACTAATTCATGTTTTGCTTGGGGATCAAATACTTATTTTACTCACTGAACTGCAACCCAATTTATAACATTTATATTGTGTTTTTTTCTGGATTTTTGGTTGATATTCTGTCTCTATCATTTACCCACTTACAAAGAAATGAAGGATCTATCATTTTTTATCATAGGTGTATTTTAAACTTATAAAATCTGCAGGGGATCAAATAATTATTTTCCTCACTGTAACTAGTTAACTTTTTAACACTTTAAGGGCTTGTTTACACTTGCTTCAAAATGTGGCATTGGACATATTTTTAAAGCACTCTGAAAGCCAAACAAAGCAACTGTCTCTAAATCAAATGTTAAGCTTTACAGTCCTGTTCACACGTTGCGTTCGCTTCAAAAATTATACCCTATGTCACACTTTTGGTACTTCAAAGCATTCATAGAAGTCTGACAATGCTCAATAACTGCACCTGCAGCTTGTGAAAGGCTTTTATTCAGCTTTAGCTTTGCTTTGTTTTAGAGGTATTTCAGGTATGAGATATCCCAGGATGCACTGGTAAACCAACAAGTGAACCAGAAAGACATCATCGGCAGTCACTTCCGGTTCAGGTGTATATATTCTGGAAGTGTTTGGTGCAGGCAGCACACCTGGTGTGCAACATGGGAACGCTATAGAGGAAGGTGAGCGGGGATCGGAGAGAGGGGACTGGGTGGCAGAGGATGGGCAGAGCTGGGGGACGGGAGCAGGAGACACTAGAAATGTCACACGTGGTGTGCAGGGTGGGAGCAATATAGAGGAGGTGAGTGAGAAACCAGAGAAAGAGGAGGATCCGCAAATCTGAGGATCAGCAAAGCTGGGGGTTATTACTGAGTGGGGGATCAGCGGAGCTTGGGGTTATCACTGAGTGGGGGATCAGCTGAGCTGGGGGTTATTACTGAGTGGGGGATCAGCGGAGCTTGGGGTTATCACTGAGTGGGGGATCAGCTGAGCTGGGGGTTATTACTGAGTGGGGGATCAGCAGACCTAAGGGTTACTGAGTGGGGCATCAGCAGAGCTGGGAAACTACTGAGCAGGGGGATCTGCTGAACAATGGTACTAATAAGCTGGGGGATCTGCTGAGTGGGGGTACTACTGAGCTGGGGTTATACTGAGCCCCTTTAAAACAAATCGAAAATCAACACTCACAGGGCATTTGTCAAGCTTCATTAAAGCTTCAAAAATGCATCAAAATGTTGAGGCTGTAGGCACTCTAATATAAGTCAAAGCAAGTGTAAATGAGCCCTAAAAAATTTCCCTGCAGTAGTTTGTGCCTCTGCACCTCCCACAATGGTGAGATTTCCTTATGGTAGTTTGTATCTGTCTGGCCTTATGGCATATTTAGTGTATAGATGAGCAGATGCATGATAACCGGACAGTCCAAATCCTTGTCATGGGTGGTGAACATCTTCCAGGGTTCTTTGACTGCAGAAATATCAGCATTGGGAAGTTGATTAAAACTTTTTAAAATGCAGACCAATGAGGGCGCCAAAAAGAAGGTCCAAAATCAAAAATTTTGTAATAGTAAAATGAATGCACAACAGGATGACATAGAACTCCAATGCGTTTTGACCTCCCCTCCCCCATTCCCCTTCTTCAAGGCTGAAAGATGGCAAAATAAGCAGGAATACATTGTAATTGTATAAGTGGATGCCTAGACAAAGAATTTCTGCTGATACAATTATTCCAGGGATTTCGTGTCTCTTATACAGCTACATAAGTCTTTTGCATTCCACCGCTTACAATGCCTGAGCCCTGATGCAGGGGAAATGTGTTGGGCCCCGAAATGCGCTTTGTTCTCCTGTTGTGGACTAAAATTATTGCTGTAAAAAAACCTAATTTGTTCTCCAGAAAAGATCCGCTCTTTCTATTGCTGCGGCTTACACCTGCTGAAGGGGGTTCGGTGGTCTTGGGGGGGTGGGGGAGGGGATGTCAATGTCAGAGCTTGCCTCCTCTTTTTTGCCGGTGATGTTGTTCTTTATGTCTTGCTCTAACCTTTCACCTTTTGCTGACTCTCTTTCTGCTGCTGCTCCAGAGGGAATACTGGGGAGGAAGACGAGAGGTTGGTCCCGCTGTTCTCATTGGCTGCCATAATCTGTGTACATGTCTTTCATCTTCATGTTCAGATCACGCAGGAAGGGAAGAGACAGAGACCAGGATACCCAATCTTCTCCCTTCTCCTCCCTGAGGCATGAGGCACACACCGCTTCGTGTCTCAGTCATGGAGCTGCTGCCTGTTAATGTCGTTGGATTTATTTTCCTTTTTGGTTTAGATGAAAAAGTGGCCGTTTAGGCGTTTTATGTAGTTATATATAGCCAAGACTTTTTTTTTTTTTTTAATTTTGGATAGAGTAGGGAGAGGTTGGCCGGGCTTTACACCTCTCCAGCATCCATCCAGGACCCCAAGCGGGATGACCCACCAGATGGAATTCACAATGTTGTCATCCACCTTCTGCATCCATTCTCATATCTCATTCTCACTGCTGACTTTTACATTGAAATTGCATAACAAAGGGTGCAGCCGGAGGAGTGAGACTTCAAGGTGGCGGCCATGGTTGCCCCTCTTGGAGAATTGGTTGATAGTCATAAATGCCGGTCATTGTAAGAGCAATTCTGGTCCACAGTTTGAGTTATCTCATTCCTCCAGTGCCCTACAGTCTTCACTAGGGAGGATGTATAGCGTATACAATGTACTGACTGATATATAATATAGTGATACATATATAATATACTGACCTGTATTTAATATACAATATACTGACTCCTATATAATATTCTTCCTCCTATAGAATATACAATATACCAACATGTATGTAATATACAATATACTGACACATCTGTAATATACTGATACATATATAATAAAGATATAAAAATACAATATATCAATATATAAAAATACAATATATCAATACATATATAATATACAATATATCAGTACATATTATTTAATATACAATATACTGACACATCTGTAATATACTGATACATATATAATATAGATATAAAAATACAATATATCAATACATATAAAAAAATACAATATATCAATACATATGTAATATACAATATACTGACACATCTGTAATATACTGATACATATATCAATACATATATAGTATACAATATACAGATACTTATATAATATACTGATACACATATTTTCTACAATAAACCGACACATAAATAATATAGAATATACCGATACATATACAACGTATTGATACATATATAATATACTGATACATATACATATTAAATATACAATACTATTATGCACGATTTATATAGCGCCAACAGTTTGCCCATTGCTCTATTGATACATATTGAAATTAGAATATATGGATACATATATGCTATATGATGCATATATAATATACAATGGAATTTCCCTGTCATGCCCCGGCATTTTCAGAAAAATACCTTTTCAGCCCCATGTTTAATTTTTTTTTTTCGTAGCCAATGCAGTGACTGAAATTCTCCATTATACTGCACACCCTGTGAAAGCTGCAATCAGGCTTGCGTTGGAAGTCCCCATTGTGTGAAAGAGGGGGGCAGTCTGCTGGGCAGGAAAGGGATGGCTCATAGTGGGGGGGTCATCGTTGTGTTTACTATCAGACTCGTGAATAGGTAGAAGGCGGGCTATTGGCATAGAGCCACTTTCGTTCTATCACAGCGGCAGTGGGGGGACCTCAGGTGTATGTATACTAGTTATAAAGACATTGAAGACAGTTGTTATTTGTAATATGTGTCAGTGTAACACTCCCCCAGTATTACTTTTCACAAAAGATCACAGTACTAAGGGGATAATGCCTTCATCTGCTATTCTCTCATGAAGAACAGCGCCTTCTTTGTTCAGGCATCATCCGGGGTCACCGTCTCTTTTCTGGACTGAGGTGCTTCTGGCCAGCTCAGTAGATTGCTTTAAGAAAGGCCTGGATTCTTTCCTAAGTGCACACAATATAACTGGGTATTAACATTTATAGGTAAAGTTGATCCAGGGAACATCCTATTTGCCTCTCGGGGGGTCAGGAAGGAATCTTTTCCCCTGCTGTAGCAAATTGGATCATGCTTTTCTGGGGTTATGCCTTCTTCTGGATCAACTGTGGGTATAGGATTGGGTATATGGGATTGTTTGATATTATTTTTTTATTTATTTTTATGGTTGAACTAGATGGACTTGTGTCTTTTTTTTTTTTTTTTCAACCTGACTAACTATGTAAATCCTGATGGCTGGGCACTCCTTGGCTGTGTTTGCAAATCTGACACAGATCAGCCCCTGCTGCAGCCTCTCAACTTGTAACGGTCTACAAAGTTGCAGGTTACAATCTCCCCTTCCTCAGTTGATCATTGGGGAGGGGAGATTAAAGTGTTACATAAACCCAGCAAATCACGGCAGTCACGTGGCCATAAGCCCCGCCCTGCCTCCTGGCATAGCAAACCCCTTCAAGGGCCAGTGGCATTCGGCGCCAAGTGTTACTAAACCCACAACTGTAAAATCAGTCTGTATATGCAGTAAAGCAGGCTTGTTATACTTCACTGTGGAACCTAAGGGGTTTATCCTGCGCATTGTGTAAAAAGGCTGTTTGATCCTGTTTTCTCTGATCCTCCCCTTCTTCCACTGTCCCCAATCCATCTCCAGATAATACAGAGCCTTGGAGGCACTCTGCACATGCTCAGTTTGGTGTGTATTGCTAGAGAGTTTTTTTTTTTTTCTTGGGAGGGTGCATGTGATCAGCACAGCCAATCAGCACTGTCCAGACAGAGGGTCAGGGGTCCTACAGCCTCATAGGACAGTCAGAGTAGAATAAAAACTCCTCTTACAAGCTTTAACCAGACACTGATAGAAGTCACAAGACTGCTACCCTGTTTCCCCGAAAATAAGACCTAGCGTGATTGTCGGTGATGGCTGCAATATAAGCCCTACCCCCCAAATAAGCCCTAGTTAAAGTCCTTGTAGGTCTTATTTTCAGGGTAGGGCTTATTTTCGGGGAAACGGGGTATAGCAGCAGACTGATGACATCACCCCAGCCTAGGCAAAGTCACTGACTGGAGCTCATTAAGCTTTACTGGAAGATGACAAGGCTGCTGTATATTGGAAAATGTTAGATTTGTATTAATGTGGACTTGAGAGGTTATGTGATTGTATTAGTCTCGGGCTCGGGGGGGGAACACGGGGTTAACAGGCCCACCTGGATGCAGATAGAAAAAAAAAAAGGCGACTGATGTAATAAATGCCACTTTTCAAGATGTCCGCCCCCCTTTATTTGACACCCCCCCCCCCCCCCCCCCCCGCCTCCCCCAGTGTTCCCATACCCACTCGCTGCCAGTGACGGCCCCTCTGTGGGGTGACACATCTTCTGTTCCCCAGCTGCATGCCAGGAGGCCTCTGGCAGGAGACGGCCCCTTCCACATATCCTAATGACTGCTCTTCATCTGCCTCCCAGCCGTAATTACAGCTCCCAACTGACGCACAGCACACTCATCTGCCTTTTCTTCCCCGTCTTGCTGTAAATTTGACACTTTTCTTTGTGGATAATATGTTCTAGACGGAGAAGGTCGTATCGTCCCGCTGTACTCTGCCTGTCTCATGACGCCGCAACAATTTCCCCCAAAACGATGGTTTCTATGGCGAGAGAGACTTCAAAGCTGAAGTTTAATCTGATTATATTTGTCTTCCCTGGTTCCACTCCCACCTTATCAATATGATGACATTTTAAAAATAAAAAAAATCTTATTATATATCTTATTTTAGGCCCAGTGATATCATCGCTGGGTCTCTGAGTTCCTCTATGCCAAGGATATGCAATCAGTGGACCTCCAGCTGTTGCAAAACTACAAGTCCCATCATGCCTCTGCCTCTGGGTGTCATGCTTCTGGCTTCTCAGAGTCTTGCTATGCATCATGGGACTTGTAGTTCTGTAACAGCTGGAGGTCCGCTAATTGTATATCCCTACTCTATGCAGTGCAGGCAGATCATGGCTGGTGGGAAGGCCGACGGGGTGCTGTACATAGCTTCCGGATAACATCGCCACACCCTGACTTGGTACTCCTCTCCAGAGCCCTCAGTCCTGACGCAAGTGCTGGGTCTGCGCTGGGAAGGAGTTAAAGTGTTACTAAACCCCGGACCCTGCATTCACTATATCTGGTCTCCCACAGTACACAGAACATGGAAATGCAATTATTTTTGTAACAATAAACTGCTAAATACCTTTTTTTTTATCAGCAGTATATAGAGCAGTCTTGTGACTTCTATCAGTGTCTGGTTAAGGCTTGTAGGAGGAGTTTTCATTGTCCCCTGATTGTCCTTTGAGGCTGCAGGACCCTGACCCTCTGTGTGGACATTGCAGATTGGCCCTGTGCTGATCACATGCACTCTCCCAAGAAAAACAAAATCTAGCAATACACACCAAACTGAGCATGTGCAGAGTGCCTCCAAGCCTCTATACTATCGGGAGACTGATCGGGGACAGTGGAAGAAGGGGCGGATCAGAGAAGACCAGATTAAACAGCCTTTTTACACACTGCAGAGGATTAACCCCTTAGGTTCCACAAGGAGTATAAGGCACCTTTCACACTGGGGCGGTTTGCAGGCGCTATTGCGCTAAAAATAGCGCCTGCAAACCGATCTGAAAGTGCCGCTGCTGTTTCTCCAGTGTGAAAGCCCCAAGGGCTTTCACACTGGAGCGGTGTGCTGGCAGGAAAGAAAAAAAAATCCTGCAAACAGCATCTTTGGAGCAGTGAATTCACCGCTCCTGCCCATTGAAATCAATGGGGCAGCGCGGCTATACCGCCGGCATAGCACTACTGTAGCGATGCTTTGCGGGCGGTTTTAACCCTTTTTCTGCCACTAGTGGGGGTTAAAACCGCCCTGCTAGCGGCCGAATACCGCCACTAAAACAACGGTAAAGCGGCGCTAAAAATAGTGCCGTTTTACCGCCGACGCCCCCACCGGCCCAGTGAGAAAGGGGCCTCACAAGCATGCTTTATTGAATATACACACTGATTTCACAGTCATGGGTTTAGTAACACTTTAACCCCTGAGCGCCGGATGCCGTCAGCCCTTTAGGCTGTGTTCACACTGCTGTGCAGAGCGGCTCACAGCAGGGGGGTTCGGTGCATCGCTGTTCTCCATTTCACGGAAGAATTAGGCCCCAAATTATGACCTGAAACGGACCAGAAGATGCACAGGACTCTTCTGCAAACCCCTCCGCACCCGCCCCGGAGCTGTGTGAGTTGGCTCCATTGAGAGCCGGTGTTCTGTCGATTTGTGCCCTCCGTCGAAAAGTGCCCATGAATGCGCAGAACAGAAGGGCACTCCAGCTGGCGTGACCATAGCGCACATCGTAGAAGGCTTTTTTCTACGGGAGATACCATTTCTCAGGCACAATTGAATGCTATGCAAACAGCGTGGGGGGGGGGTTGGGACACACCGTATTTATCATATTGTGCCTGGCTGTTGCGGCGCGGGTTTACAGAGTGCTCAAGGTCGGGTTTTGTCTGTGTTGCAGGGCGGGTTTGGTTTGTTGAATAGCGGGTTTTGCCTGTGTCTAAAGGGCGGGTTGCAACACGGACAAAACCCGCCCTGCAACAGCGAGGCTCAATCTGACAAATACCGTCTCCCTCCGCTCTTTGCATAGCTTTCAATTATGCCCGTGAAATGGTATCTCCCTTCGAAAAAATCCTCCCACGATGTGCACATGCGCTATGGTGACGTCACGCCAGCGGATCGGCAAATCGGCTGGAATTGCCTTCCGTTCTGAGCATGCGTGGGCACTTTTAGACGGAGGGCACTATTCGATGGAACACCGGTCACAGTCCCCGCATCCAATTCGCACTAATGTGAAGCCAGCCTCAAGGGGTTTGCTATGCCAGGAGGCAGGGCGGGGCTTATGACCATGTGACTGCTGTGATTGGCTGTCGCGGCGGTCACATGATCGGAATACTCCCGATTGTAAGCAGCAAAGGGCGGGTGCTCTCGCACAGCACTCTTGGCCCTATTGCACGAAAATATGCGGGAGCTCTGTGCCTAGAGGTTAAGAGCCCTCAGACCTGATGCTGGTGTTGGGTCTGCTCTTGATAGGAGTTGATGCAAATATCAAAATGCCTTCATGGGTGAGTGGGCATTCCTTGGCAGGAGGCATTTGCTGGCAGACCACCGTGATGTTTGGGGATAGGCTTATAGAGCTACATGATGCAGGACGTCCTCCAGCCAGGAAATGAGGCGGGGCTCTATCTGACTTGCTGCAGCTTCTAATGCACATTGTGAGAAGCTCACAGTGTGCGGTGAAATCAGAGCAAGCCATTTCAGTCCAGGAGAGGAGCCGGTACAACTGTGCAAGACTGGAGGGAAGGGCGGAGGTCAGCATGGGGCAGATTGTATAGTTTTATCTTGTAGACTTGTACAGATAACAAGGAAATTCCAGTAGCCTTTTCTGTCTATTCAGAGCCATAGTGAAGGTCCTTTATAGTCTTAGCCACACCCACAATGACATCACACCCTGTTCACCTCACTGCAAGCCTGATTTCATCTTTCACCTGATGGAATTACAGTAGGATTTTATGACCTTTTGAAAAAGTAAATCATTTTGTTTCATAGTAATACATGGTGATGTGAAGTCTCATTTCACAGGTGTAAGGGAATTCTCTTCCCCGGGTATACAATGTATATATGTGTGTGTGTATGTGGATGTACAATGTATCTTCTGTCTGTCCGGGTGGTCCAGGTGCTGCGAGTTCCCAGCATGCCTATGGGTGATCGCTGTGTCTGGGCTGTCCTAGTCATTATATTAGGGTGCTGTCACTGACTGCGTATCTTTTTGCCCCCCCCCTGCCAGAGATAGGTGGTATCACATGACCCAGGAGGAGCGAGACGACAGCCTGCAATTTAACGAGAACATCACCTTCGGGCAGCTCGGGTACGTCCTATACCACATCACAGAATGTCCATGTACGAGTCACCAGAGTCAGAATATTGGAAATGTAAATCATTATCTATGGAAGATTTATTATTTCCCTCCTGAGTTTATGCCGATAACAAAGCAACCTCCCGACTCCTGAGTGTGTCTAACAGTACAGAGAACAGAGCCCAGGGAGTAGATGGGGCAGCAACACTCCGACCCCTGGGGGGCTCTCAGGAGCCCTATGATAGAGTTGGTAGTTAGTCAATGTACTACTAGGCAACTGATATTTTTAGAAGGGGATTGGTAATGGAGACCCCCAATGTGACTCTGGGGAAAGGTTCACTTTAAGTGAGCAATAAGTGTAATCAATATAAAATGTATAATTACAAACCACCAGTGCATATTCTCTGTTACCATGTAATCATTCTTGGCTTCACTTCAGCCCTGAGCCTCATTTTGAGATTTGATGTTTACAAGTTAAAAACATTTTTTTTTTTGCTAGAAAATTACTTAGAACCCCCATTATTTTTATATATATATATAAATAAATAATTATAATATTTTCCGACACCCTAGAGAATAAAATGGCAGTCATTGCAGTACTTTGTCACACTGTATTTGTGTAGCGGTCTTCCAAAAAAAATACTTTTTTTTTTTATTAAAAAAGGCCACAGTAAAGTTAGCCCAATTTTTTTTTTTTTTATATTGTGGAAGATAATGTTACGCCGAGTAAATTGATACCCAACATGTCATGCTTCAAAATTGCACCTGCTCGTGGAATGGCGACAAACTTTTACCCTTAAAAATCTCGATAGGCGACGTTTAAAAAAATTCTACATGTTTTGCGTTACAGAGGAGGTCTAGGGCTAGAATTATTTCTCTCGCTTTAGCGACCACGGTGATACCTCACATGTGTGGTTTGAACACCGTTTTCATATGCGGGCGCTGCTCACGTAAGCGTTCACTTCTGCGCGCAAGCTCAGGGGGACAGGGTGCGTTAAAAAAAAAAAAAAAAAAAAATATTCTTTATTTTACTTTTTTTTTTTTTTTTTTTACACTGTTCTTTAAAAAAAAAAAAAAAAATGGTGTCACTTTTATTCCTGTTACAAGGAATGTAAACGTCTCTTGTAATAGAAAGAAAGCATTACAGGACCTCTTAAATATAAGATCTGGTGTCAAAAAGACCTTGGATCTCATATTTACACTAAAATGCAATAAAAAAAATGTTGTTTGAAAAGATAAAAATCCCTTTTAAGAGCTCTGGGTGGAAGTGAGGTTTTGACGTTGCTTCCGGCCTGCAATGGTATGGAGCCGAGCAGGGGCCATCTTCCCCTCACTCAGCTCCATACCACAGACCGAGAAGGATTTGAACGCCTCCGGTAAGCGGTGGGGGGCACCGTAACGCGGCGGGAGGGGGGCCTCTCCCGCCACCAATAAAAGTGATCTCACGGCGAACCTGCCACTGAGACCACTTTTATCTCAAAGCCGACCGCCCGCTGAAGAAGAGTATACTGGGGTTATGGTAGCTAGCTTGTGCCATAACAATACCCCTCTTCAAACAGCCGATGTATAACGATGGCGGGTGGTCGGCAAGTGGTTAACACATAGGCTGTTGAAAACATGTGATCGCTGTTTTGTTTGAAGACATGCTGGGATGTAGTGATGGTTAAAAGTGTAACAGAGGATATTTAATGGTGGCTACATTGTAACAGA